>PVKU01017274.1:0-12010 GCA_004027475.1 Anoura caudifer | reverse complement strand
TATCCACATAATTATTGCTAAAATTTGTAACATTTCTTTTCAAAATTACTATTTTGGTGACCCTCCAATGATTCCATTTTGCCTAAGATCTTTACCACCCCATGCAGCCTTTTCCCTAGAGTGTCACCTTCCTGAGGCTGTCTATAAACTGGCTCTGGTAGGGAAAAGGGCAGGTTCTGGGGACCGAATCTGAACACAGTGCTAGGGACAGGAGGCAGCACCTGACCAAAGGCCAGGCAAGTACAGTGACAAGAAGTGAATGAGTGCCGTGTATGGACCTGCTGGGTAGAGGCCTGAATTTCTAGAAGCTTTGCTTCTAAAGTATCTTTTTCACCTTTAAAAATGCTGCTGTTGAGCCCTGGATGGTGTGGCTCAGTGGATTGAGCACTAGCCTGCAAATCAAAGGGTTCCTGTTACAATTCTCACTAAAGGTACATGCCTGGATTGCAGTCCAGGTCACTGGGTTGGGGGCTTGGGAGAGGCAACCACACATTGATGTTTCTCTCCCTCTCTTTCTCCCTTCCTTACCCTGTCTCTAAAAATAAATAAATAAGATCTTTAAAAAAAAAGTGCTGCTTAAAAGAAATGCTGCTATCGAAATCAGAAAAGTTGGCATTCATTTTGCCAATCACCACTGAAACCAAGAAGTAGAGACAGGGATTGAATCTTTGTGGTGGTTTTATGCAGATGGCTGGAGATCTGAGAAGATTGTGGGTTATGTATCCTAACAGACTGTCTTACATTTCATTTTAAGTCAGCCTTTGTTATGAGGAGAGAAAAAGTGTTGGTAAGGTGTTTGAAGTGGGGTAGGGGGAGGAATGTAGATAAATGGTTTGTGATTAATGGAAAATGTTGATGAGGTAAAAGCTGCAGTGCAGCAATCTCTCTAACATCATTTTATCTGTTGACAGGTGGGTTTTTTTTCTATGTTCTGTGCAGCAAGGTCTCTCTCCCTCGGCTTAGATACCATCTTGATTGCTTGCAGTCCTCCTGGGGCACTGAGGTTGAATTGCTTGTGGTCCAGGACTCCGGGTGGGTCATATCTTCAGTTCCTGAAACAATAGCTTTAATAGTGTGTGTATATATGTATATAAACATTTTCTTTAGTCATTCATGGCTTCTCAGCCTTTTGGCTAAGATCAAATGTATCTGTTTTCATCAGTTTAATATCTGATACATCATCTATCCGAGAACATTATATTAAATGGATTTTTGGAGCTGAGAGATGGAATAGGAGCTAGCTCTGTCCACTCCACACATTGTCTTGTATTGCAGTACTTTTGGGAATGGTGCACCAGAAAAGATTTTATATATTCCTTTTTAGAGGGGAAGAGAGGGAGAGAAACATCACTGTATATTTGCCTCTTGTGTGCCCCCCACTGGGGACCTGGCCTGCAACCTAGGCATGTGCCCTGACTGGGAATGGAACCAGCAACCATTTGCTTCACAGGTACTCAATCCACTGAGCCACACCAGCCAGGGCTTAAGTATATTTTATTGATTATGCTATTATGTTTGTCTCATTTTTTTATCCTTCTCTGACCTACACCTTCTTCCCTTCAGCATCCCTGCCCCCTCTGCCCTGCTTAGTTCCAAGGGTCATACAGATAAGCTCTTTGGCTTCTCTATTTCCTATACTATTCTTAACCTTCCCCTGTCTATTTTGTACCTACCATTTATGCTTCCTATTCCCTGTACCGGTTTTCCCCATTCTCTCCCCACCCGCTCCCTGCTGATAACCCTCCGTGTGAACTACATTTCTGTGATTCTGGTCTTCTGCTAGTTGTTTGTTTAGTTTGTTTTTGTTTTAGGTTCAGTTGTTCATAGTTGTGTTTGTTGTCATTTTATTGTTCATAGTTTTGATCTTCTCCTTTTTCTTGGATAAGTCCCTTTACCATTTCCTATAATAAGGGCTTGGTGATGATGAACTCCTTTAACTTGACCTTCTCTGGGAAGCACTTTATCTGCCTTTCAATTCTTTTTTTAAAAATATATTTTATTGATTATGCTATTACAGTTGTCCCATTCCCCCCTTCATTCCCCTCCACCCTGCACACCCCCTCCCACCCACATTCCCCCCTTTAGTTCATGTCCATATGTCATAAGTTCTTTAGCTTCTACATTTCCCACACTATTCTTGCCCTCCCCCTGTCTATTTTCTACCCACCGTCTATGCTACTTATTCTCTGTATCTTGTCCCCTCTCTCCTCCTCCCACACCCCTGTTGCAAACCCTCCATGTGATCTCCATTTCTGTGTTCCTGCTCCTGGTCTGACTGTTTGCTTACTTTGCTTTTGTTTTAGGTGAGGTTGTTAATATCTGTGAGTTTGCTCTCTTTTTACTGTCCTATTTTTTATCTTCTTTTTCTTAGATAACTCCCTTTAACATTTCATATAATAAGGGCTTGGTGATGATGAACTCCTTTAACTTGACCTTATCTGAGAAGCACTTTATCTTCCCTTCCATTCTAAATGACAGCTTTGCTGGATACAGCAATCTTGGATGTAGGTCCTTGACTTCCATGACTTGGAATACCTCTTTCCAGCCCCTTCTTGCCTCTAAGGTCTCTTTTGAGAAATCAGCTGACAGTCTGATGGGAACTCCTTTGTAGATGACTGTCCCCTTATCCCTTGCTGCTTCTAGAATTCTCTTCTTCATTTGAATCTTGGCTAATGTAATGATGATGTGCCTTGGTGTGTTCCTCCTTGGGTCCAACTTCTTTGGGACTCTCTGAGCTTCCTGGACTTCCTGGAAGTCTATTTCCTTTGCCAGATTGGGGAAGTTCTCCTTTATTATTTGTTCAAATAAGTTTTCCACTTGTTGCTCTTCTTCTTCCCCTTCTGGTACCCCTATAATTTGGATGTTACAGGGATGTTTAAAGATGTCCTGGAGGTTCCTAAGCCTCTCCTCATTTTTTTTTGAATTCTTGTTTCTTCCTTGTTTTCTGTTTGGTTGTTTCTTTCTTCCTTCTGGTCCACTCCATTGATTTGAGTCCCAGTTTTCCTCCCATCTCTATTGGTTCCCTGTGCGCTTTTCTTCATTTCACTTATTGTAGCCCTCATTTTTTCATCTAATTTGTGAGCAAAATCAACCAATTCTGTGAGCATCCTGATCACCAGTGCTTTGAACTGTGCATCTGATAGGTTGGCTATCTCTTCGTCACTTAGATGAATTGGCTGTGGGGCTTTGATTTGTTCTCCGGTTTGAGCCATTTTTGTTTCATTTTTTTTGTTGTTGTTGTTGTTTCTGTTTTTTTTTTTTTTTGTCTAGTTACAGCTGTTAACGTAGTGAGAGGTGGAGCCTTAGGTGTTCCCCAGGGTGGGGCAGCCCAGTCCCTGGGTAGTGAGGCTGTAGGTGGGGGCGGGGTCCGAGAGGGAACAATGACGCTTGCTCTGCTCACTCTCAGATTCCGGTCCCTTCCGTTGCTTCCCCTTTGCCTGGATTATCTGCACGCGAATGTGGGACTACCTGGTCAGCCAGCTGTCTTGGGCGGCCTCACTGGGTCTGCACAGTTGCCACCCTGTGCCTGGGGTCTGCTGGCCGCCGCCTGTGCACCTGGGATCTGCCAGCCGCTGCTGCCTGCATGCCCGGTCTGCACCTCCACTTTTTCCTGCCACAACTCCGCCCCTCTTACTGGTCTGGATGAAGGGTTGTTGGACTTCCATACAGTTCAATTTTCTGTGAGTTCTGGTTGTTTTCTTGTTTCTAAATCTTTGTTGTCCTTAATTTTGGTTGTGAGAGGAGGCACAGTGTGTCCACCTATGCCTCCATCTTGGCCAGAAGTCCTCTATTTTTTTTTAAAATATATAATATTTATTTATCTTTTAGAGAGGGAAGGGAGGGAGAAAGAGAGGGAAAGAAATATCAATGTGTGGTTGGCTTTCGTACACCTCCAACTGGGGACCTGGCCTGAAACCCAGCAATGTATCCTGGGTGGGAATCAAACCAGTAACCCTCTGGTTCTCAGGCTGGCAGTCAGTCCACTGAGCCACACCAGCCAGGGCTGCCTTTCTATTCTAAATTATAGCTTTGTTGGATAATCTAGGTTGTAGGTCTTTGCTTTTCATTACTGAATACTTCTTTCCAGCCTACCTCTGTAACTTTTTAAATACATGTTGTCTTATAATTTGAAAAAAAAAAAAAAGATCTTTAATGTTACCCCAGCTAGAGAGTGCAACTTTTGTCAACTGTGCTAAAAAGTGTTTTGTGCTTTATCATAGTTTGTTGGTGCATACAATGTGCCCCCCTTATGTGGGTCTGCAATTAAGTGTATTCCTAAGCCCCCTACCAGATGGTCTAATGACAGGATATGTACCTACAACAAAATGAGTATTTGCATATGAAATGGATCTCATTGAAATAAGATAGTTTAAACCAACAGTGGGGGAATTATGGGAGACTCAAATGTTGGAAAAATTTTAGTTTCAGGTAATGGCTAATAAGCTTTGTATTCAATGTTTGTAAAAAGCTGTTGTTTCAGGAACTGAAGGCATGACCCAACTTCGGTCCAGGAGACCATAAGCAGTTCCACCTTTGTGCCTCTGGAGGACTGCAGGCAATCAAGATGGTATCTGAGCCATTGTACTCCAGGGTGAGACACCCACTGACAAAAGAGATGAAAACCATTGCCCAGGTCACAGATAAAAGAATGCTGCAGCTTTTATGTGCTTAAATATTCCCCTGAATACTGAACTCCTTAACTACACTTTTCCCCTCCTTATAAAAAGGGCTGGCCTGAAATGAAATATAAGACATTCTCTCAGAGTACATAACCCAAAGTTTTCTCAGATCGCTGGCCATCTAAATAAAGCTGCCCATACAGAGTCAATTTCTGTCTGTACCTACTAGGTCTAGTGGTGGCAAGCAGCACAAACATCAACTTTTCTGGTTTCACAACAGCATTTTTAAAGCTGGAAAAGAATCTTTGGTGGCAGAGCCCATGGAATTCAGGCCTCTTCCCAGACAGTTCCACGAGGTGGCACTCATTCACATTCTAATTGTCACTGAGCTTGTCTGGATTCCTGTCAGGTCCCCTGCTTTATCATAGAAAATCTCCCCAGACTCCTCCTCAGAACGCCCCCTTTTCCCTCCCAGCGCCCTTTTGTATAGATTGAGGAAGGTGAGAGTCCAGAGGGAAGGTCACATTGTGTGGTAAAGATCTTAGCGAAAATTTAATCATTGTAGGATCACCAAAATACTTATTTTGAAAAGAACTCGTACAAATTTTAGGAATAATTATCTGGATAAATGAATGACCAAGGACCGTTTATAACCAAGAAGATCCAGGTGGAATGGAGCCCAGGCCAAGCCACTAAGCCTGCCCCCGCCCCCCAATCATTTCTTTACTGGCTTGGCCTTTTTCAAGCCCGGCTTCTATTCTCTGTGCTTGTACTCTTTGCGGAAGCGCTCAGCTGAGGCTCTCACCAGCCCATCGCTGTTTTGAGTGAGGAGCATGCGCAGTCTCTTACAGACCAGGAACCGTCTGGGGAAACAAAAGGTCAGGCGATTCTTCCTGCTTTGGGTTTTTCTAGTTGAAGGTTAATTTTCAAGTTCTCATTCCTAGGCAGGGAAAGGCTGAGGGTCACTACAGACGTTGAAATCCCTGTCTGAGCCTCCTACAGCGGTGAGTCGAGGTTCCCTATGAGACCCTGAGGCGTGGACGCTCTGCGTTCTTTTGTACCCGCCCCCCCCCCAGCTTGTTGGTCTCGGCTGATTGCACCCCGACTTGGAGATCTGCGGTCCGCCCCACCTGAGACCCCCCTCGTCCCCCATTTAATAAGAGGTCCGAATTCCAGGGAGAGCGCACTTTCCATAGGGTGGGTCTTAGGTGGGGAAATCACGTTGTCCCGAGGAGGGGTGATCAGCCCCACGTGGGGAGGGGCTTTGTGGAAGCCGCGACGGCGAAGAGGCAGCTGGGAAAGCTGCGGAATGTGGCTGTGAGGGGATCCGGCGGCGGAATGAGAGAGACGGATGGGTGAGGGGAAGAAAAGGTCCGTGAGGGACCGTAGGAGACGGCCGTGCGGAGGAGGTGGGAGGGACGTAGGTGTGAAAGGGTAAATGAGGAAAGTAGCTGGAGGAAGAAGACAGGAGAGAGATGCCGAGGATACGGGGGAGCCCCAGAAAGACTAGGGGAGCTGACAGTGAGAGGGGCCTGTGAGCAGACGTGGGGGCACCAAAGAGCGAAGCGCTTCAGGCGGAGGGAGCGGTTCTGAGGGGAGGAGTTAGGGAGCGAGAGCAAGGACCGAAATGGGGTTTGGGCGTGACTGGTCAGTGAGAAAGCACTGAGAGTGAGCCCGCTTGTGCGGGGCATGGATGACAGGAAAAACTGTAACTGGGGCAGCAGAGGGGACACAGGCGTGGAGGGGAGGGCGGTAGGTAGATGGGAGCAATCAGAAAGGTCGGAAGAAAGTGCAACTGAAATAGGTTTCAGTTGTTTCATGAAACACATATAGGAACAGCAATAGAGAAAAGGGAAGAAAGAGCAGAGGAGGTTGGAGGGGAAATACAGGAAAAGAAAAAAGTGCAGAGGAACAGGGAAGAGATAGAAACATCCATACGCAGAAATATAGTACCTGGAAGAAGGGGAACCTGGATGTGGATGATTAAGTTGTGAGATATCAGCTTGTGGTTTAATATTTGCTATTTTTTTCACTTAATACATTTGAATTAGAATTACAAATCTCCACTTTATAGGGCTTGTGAATTTTATAGTTATTTGCTCTCACATGATACTTTTTCCGGGAATATTAAAACCATTGGGTCTTTCCCTGCCTTCTTTATTATACTTGCTTTTTTCCTACTACCTCTCACATTGAATTATCTTTAAAAAAACATATTGAGATAAGTCTTAGTCTGTTGGGTATCTTTTCTGTAAATAGGCATTAACTTTTAAAATAAGCATTGGTGTTATCTATATTTATCTTTTTCTTTTCAAGAGAGAGAAAGGGAGGGAGAAGGAGAGGGAAAGGGACAGAAACATCAATTTGTGAGAGAAACATCAGTCAGCAGCCTCTTGCACACCCCCAACTGAAGACCCATCCCACAACCCAGGAATGTGTCCTGACTGGGAATCAAACCAGTTACCTTTGAATTTGCAGAAGGATGCTAAACCAGCCACACCAGTCAGGGCAAAACTTTAACCTTAGAAGTCATTACCTTAAAAAAATAATTCCAGATAGTTTTCCTTTTGACTATGTTGTGTGTAGTTTAAATTCTGAGTCCTGCATCCTTTCTACTCTTTCTCATATGTTGGAACATCCAGTGGTACTTAGTAAATAACATCAGGTTATTTCACTGTGCAATGGGTAAGGGTGTATATAATCTTACTACAGTCAGAATGTAGTTTCATGAGTTTCTCCAACGTTCCGCAATGCTTCCCGTTATGTGATTTGTTGAATTACTGACTGTGAGCCACAAAAGAGCTGTTCCCCTCAAGTCCCTCTTGTCCATTCTCTGAAAATGCTGACAGAAATATTGGATTGACCTGAAACATGGTTCCCAGAAAGCACATGTATTGATTGTGTAATTTGATGAACATTATCATAGGAAATATTTTTTAAAGTTTTCAGTATCATATCTTGCATTATCATTTTATATTTTTTTATTTTGAGAGATTTTATTTATTTTTAGATGGGAAGGGAGAGGGAGAAAGAGAGGGAAACATCAACATGTGGTTGCCTCTCGCGTGCCCCCCATTGGTGACCCAGGCCGCAACCCAGGCATGAGCCCTTGACTGGGAATCGATCTAGCGACCCTTTGCTTCCCAGTCTGGTACTCAGTCCACTGAGCCACACCAGCCAGGGCTCATTTTATATTTCTAAAATAAGTCTTTGTAATTTTCTACAAAGTAAGAAAAAAATTCTGCCCAGGGAGTCCATTATTTTATTTTTTAAAAGATTTTACTTAAATATCTTTAGATAGAATAGGAGGGAGGGAGAAAGGGAAAGAAACATTAATGTGTAGTTGCCTCTTGTGCACCCTCTACTGGGAACCTGACTCACAGCTGAAGCATGTACCTTGAGTGGGAATCAAACTAGCTACCCTTTGGTTCACAGGCTGACACTCAATTCACTGAGCCACACCAGCCAGTGTGGGAGTCTGTCATTTTAGAAGTTTCTGCCCCAAATCCTCACAGTACCCAGAGATCTGAACTGTGCTAGGTCTGATATCTCTGGCCCAGTGACACAGAAGACAGCTCTGGGGAAGCAATGCAGGCACCAGGAGGGAACTAGATAAAGATGCCATTTCATGGGCTGCATTGCCAACCTGTAAAATTATAGCTTAGAGGGGGGCCCTTATTCCCTAGGGGTCTGATGGGTATTAAAGATACACTGTTTCCCTTCAGGTTCCTATTACATCACTTGAGAAGTTTGAGAAATGACATCAGCTATGTCATCCACAGAGCTGTACAACTGCTCTGGGTGGAGCATCATTGTTTATTGAGGTACTCCAGGTTATGCTAAGGTACAGCCAGGAATTTGTAGGAGTGCTTTGGGGTGCATTTTTTAAAAATAATCATTCATGGATATACTTGTTGATTATAGAGACAGAGGAAAAGAGAGAGAAACATTGATGTGAAAGAAAAATATCAGTGGACTTTCTCCCACATGCATCTCGAAGGGTATAGGACCCATAACCTAGGTAAGTTCCCTGACGAGCAATCAAACTCACAAAGTTTTGGTGTATGGGGTGATGCTGCCAGCAACTGAGAGACTCAGCTGGGTCGTACATTTTTTTTTAATAAAAAAAATTTATTTAAAGATGTACTGTTAGAAAAAGTGGGAACAACAGACAGAGTCAAAAGAAGGGCCCTTGCAACTTCGCAGAAAGAAAAGACAAAGGTAGTCTTTAGGTTGAAAGGGAAGGAGAAGAGGAAAGAAAAGGTACACTGGCATGCCTTTGTTAGAGCTGGGAGCAGACTTTGGTCAGTAGAGACAGTGGGGTGCTCTGCTGGGTTTGGAGTTCAGGAGAACAGCACACATTCTCATTGCTGTATGAGTTTGTGTGGACATCTGTCTGGGGAGAGAGCACCTGAAAAGAAGAAAGAGAAAACTGCCAGTGTGCTCTTTAGTTACGAGCTTACCGTTCCTGACTCTGCTGTGACAAAGGACAAGGGAGGATAACCTTTCCAGCATTTTCAGGTCCTTCTGCTTGTGACTGTGCTAGAAGCAGATTAAAAGGCTGTGTGAAAACCTTCAAAGCCATATCCTCAAAAAGAGACGTGACTGCTCAGCATATCGTCACCTGAGAAAACATCCTGGAGCAGGACCAGGACAACATGGCTGCTTCTCAGGTAAACAGTGTATCCCAGGTCAGAAGCTGTGTTTGTTTTTCTACCTAACATCAATGGATTTAAAACCTGCAACATTTATTTCTCTACTTCGGATGTGAGGTTATTTTTATCTACTTTTTTCTCTTTTCTTCATAGGACTGGTAAGGTCACCAGTTTATATACTTCTCCCCTTTGTCCTAGAGCCTGTATTATCTTCATCCAGGCTGACAAAGGCCATGAGGAATTTTCACCTGTAATTAATGACCTTCAATTATTGAAAACATCCCCTCTGTGACAGATTAACCTGGGAAGGCACCCATGTCCAGCATCCCCGTTAGGATGGACTCAGAGACTTGGGTATTGGTGGAGAAGGGAATGTAGGTTTAGGTTCATGTGTTTGCAGAATCAACACTGTAAACCAGGAATAAAAAGTGCTTATTTTACTGGTCAGGATTGTTCAGAAAGTTCTGACAAAGAAGAGTAGATAGAAGAGACTTGCTTACTAGTTTGGTACAAAAGTCTTGCTATTTAAATGTACTTGCTATGTAAGTATGCTGGCTGGTGTGGCTCAATGGATTGAGCACCGGACTGTGAAGCAAAGGGTCACTGGTTCAATTCTCAGTCAGGGCACATGCCTGGGTTGCAGGCCAGGTCCCCAGTAGAGGGCACGTGAGAGACAACCACACATTGATGTTTCTCTCTCTCTCTTTCTTCTTCCCTTCCTCTCTCTCTAAAAATAAATATAATTTAAAAAAAATAAAGTAAAAATAAATGTACTATAGTATTTGTGTTTGACATGTGAGAGGTACATGTGCATTGACATTTGCAACAAATAATGTTTGTGATCATTTTCACATAATTTCTTTTTAAAAATTTTAAAAAGATTATAAGAAAATATTTTAAACAGAGGAGAGGAGGGGGAGATAAAGATGGAGAGGAACATTGATGTGCAAGAGGAACATCTATTGGTTGCCTCTTGCATGTCCCCAACCAGTGACGTGGCCCGTAACTCTGGCCTGGGCTGAGAATGGGATTTGAACCATTGACCTTTGGTTTTGCAGGCCAGCACTCAACAGTAAAGCCAATCATTCTTTATTTATGGTTTTTTTTTTTTTTTTCGGTAATTTCACAGCAGTGATGACATGTCCTTCCATGTGCTTAAGTCACCTGATATCTATTGTTCTAGTCTACCTGGTATTCATTTGGCTGAGGTGGTATCTTCACTATATAGTCAGTAGTTCCCCTTCATCATTAACAAGGGTCTAGCAGGGAATTATTGAGAAATTTGAAAAACCCATCACATTTTATCTGGAAACAACCCTCTCTTAGTTTTTGTTTGCTTTGGAAAATGAAGCCCCTATGTTTATTTCCTAGAAATCATTGGCTTTTGATATGGAGGATAAAATCAATCAGGTCTTGTTCCTGTAAGTTTTTGTTATATTCCACACTCATTTCAGACATATTCCACATTGTCACTTTTCGTATTTTCAAGAAAGTTTACAAAAATCATTTTAATGTATGGCGCATTGTTTTAAATTTTAAAAGAAATAAAAGGCTAATAAAAACTAGCTGTTGTGGACACCAACCAGCAGTGTCCGTGTCATAATGGATGAATTAAAACATGCACACAGACCGCTGAGTCTGGTGTAGGAATAAGGATAACCCACAGACTTTTCCCTCAAGAGGAGCCAAAGCCACGGCCTCCGCCATGACAAGCCTTTATTCTAATAATGTCTCCTTACATTCCAAGATGGTTCTTCCTATCCAGGTTACAACAAAGGAGCCAATGCCCCTCATTACATCACAGAAGAAGGACATTAACAAATGAATAGGCAGGTAGTTACACTGGGCCCTGCAAGGCTCAGCATGGATTTTAGGAAGTTACAGTAAGCAGTGGCAAGGTGAGGGAATTTTTAGCAAAGAGCAAACCTCAGAACTGTAAGGTTATTAGTATTCTGCCGAGGAAATAATGCCAATCAGCCACAAAATGGGGCAATTCAGAGCTTTATTGGGTGTTGCGCACTTGGGCAAGGGTCTCTGGTCCACAGGTTGGGGGCCGAGGAAGTCATGCCTGAGCCTAAGAGGGGAAAGAATTTTATACATGTGGTCGACGCACCATTGGTCAGTCCTCTTTAGGCGCAAGTTGCCATGTTTTTTCCCGCCGCTCCAGTCATCTTCATCTGACGTCAGCCAGTTTTTCCTCGAGCTTCAGCCCCTGGCAGCCATCTTATCTCACCACGCCCGACCTAACATTCCGACCTCTTTAATAGGATAGGGGGCGCCAGTTTTTGATCTGGCTACTTCCTGCTGAGACAGGGGCGTAGAAGGGGGAAGGGGGAGTCAGAGGTCGGATATTCAGTCAGGAAGGGGTGAGTAGTTCTGGAGTAACATCTGGTTAAAAGTAATTCGGGAGGCTTCGTGAATTCGTTCCTGGAGAAATTTCAGGAAGCAAGGGCCAAACATTAGTATTACACAGATAATTATGATGGGGCCTATGATGTGAGCCAGGGTGGTGAAGAGGAAGGAACGCCACCATGGGGTCATCGCCTCGAGAGCCGTGGTGTCTGTATGCAATTTATTTCTGAGGTTGTGAAGAGTATTGATATCTTCTTCTACTAGGCCACTTTCGTTTATATAAAAGCAGCACTGTTCTTGCAAAAAGAGACATGTTTCCCCTTTTGCTGCCGTAAGCAGGTCTAGTGCTCTGCGATTCTGAAGGGCGACCTGGGCAACCGAGGT
>PVKU01017273.1:0-12001 GCA_004027475.1 Anoura caudifer | reverse complement strand
TTGTCTTTCACTGTCTGGCTTATTTCACTTATTATAATGCTCTCCAGTTCCATCCACACTGTTGCAAAGGGTAGGAGATCCTTCTTTCTTTCTGCTGCATAGAATTCCATTGTGTAAATATACCAAAGTTTCTTGATCCATTCATTTACTGATGGGCACCTAGGTTGCTTCCAACACTTGGCTATTGTAAATTGTGCTGTTATGAACATTGGGGTGCATAGGTTCTTTTGGATTGGTGTTTCAGGGTTCTTAGGATATAATCCTAGCAGTGGAATTGCTGAGTAAAAAGGTAGATACATTTTTAGTTTTCTTAGAAAATTCCATACTGTTTTCTGTAGGGGTTGTACCAGTCTGCAATCCCACCAACAGTGCACTAGGGTCCCCTTTTCTCCACAGCTTCTCCAACACTTGTTTGTTGCTTTGTTTATGATGGCCATTCTGACAGGTGTGAGGTGATAGCTCATTAATTTGCATTTCTCTGATGATTAGTGACACTGAGCATCTTTCCATGTGTCTGTTGGTCATTTGTATGTCCTCTTTGGAGAAGTGTCTATTCAAGTTCTTTGCCCATTTTTTTAATTGCATTGTTTGTATTTCTTTTAGTGTTGAGTTTTATAAGTTCTTTATAAATTTTGGATATTAACCCCTTATCAAATGTATCATTGGCAAATATGTTTTCCCATTTATTGGGTTGTCTTTTCATCTTGTTGATGATATCCTTTGCAGTGAAAAAAACTTTATAGTTTGATGTAGTACTATTTTTTTTTGTTTGTTTCTCTTGCCTGAGGAGATATATCAGAGAAAATATTGCTATGAGAAATGTCCTAGGTATTACTGCCCATGTTTTCTTCTAGGATTTCTATGGTTTTGAGTCTGACATTTAAGTCTTTAATCCATTTTTAGTTTATTTTGATGTATGGTACTAGAAGGTGGTCTAGTTTCATTGTTTTGCATGTATCTGTCCAATATCCCAAAACTATTTATCGAATAAACTGTCTTTACCCTATTGTATAGTTTTGCCTCCTTTATCAAAAATTAATTGACCATGAAGATAAAGGACCTCTATTCTGTTCCATTGATCTGTAAGTCTGTTTTTATGCTAGTACCATGCTCTTTTGATTACTATGACCTTGTAGTGTAGTTTGATGTCAGGTAGCATGATTCCTCCTATTTTATTCTTCTTTCTCAAGGTTGCTGTGGCTATTCAGGGTTTTTTGTTGTTGTTGTTGTTGTTTCGTTCCATATAAATTTTTCAAATACTTGTTCTAGTTCTGTGAAATACACCATTGGTATCTTGATAGGAATTGCATTGAATCTGTAGATTCCTTTGGCTAGTATGGACATTTCAATGATGTTAATTCTTTCTGTCCATGAACATAGGATGTACTTCCACTTACTTGAATCTTCTTCAGTTTCTTTCTGTAGTGTTCTGTGACTTTTCTGAGTTTAGGTATTTTATATCCTTGGTTAAATTTATACCTTGGTATTTCATTGTTTTTGATGCAGTTGTGAATGAAATTGTTTTCTTAGTTTCCCTTTCTGATAGTACATTATTGATGCATAAAAATGTAACAGATACCTGGATATTTATTTTGTATCTTGCTACTTCACTGAATTCATTTATCAGTTCTAGTAATTTTGGGGGGTCTATATATATGGTATCTCTTGTATATATGGTATTATGTCATTACAAATGATGACAGTTTTACTTCTTCAATTCCAATTTAGATACCTTTTATTTCTTTTCTTTTTTTCTGATTGCTGGGGCTAGGACTTCCAGTACTATATTGAATATGAATGGAGAAAGTGGGCATCCCTGTCTTGTTCCTGATCTTAAGAGAAAGACTTCTAGTTTTTTTCTATTGGGTATGATATTGGCTGTGGGTTTGTCATATGTACACATACGGCCTTTATTATCCTTATTATCCTTTAATCCCTCTATTCTCACTTGGCTGAGAGGTTTTTTTTAATCATAAATCAGTGCTGAATTTTATCAAATGTTTTTGCATCTATTGATATGACCATGAGATTTTTATCCTTTATTTTATTTATATGATATGTTTATTAATTTGCAAAATTGTACCAACCTTGAATATCTGGTATAAAGCCAACTTGATCACAGTTTATGATCATTTTAATGTATTGTTAGGTCCAGTTTGCTAATATTTTGTTGAGGATTTTAGCATCTATGTTTATCAAAGATCCTGCAGTGTGCAGCTTCCAGCCCAGGAACACCATTCAAGATATAGAATTCTGGGGTCAGGCTAGAGCTTTTGTGTGCACACATAATGAGTAGCAGAGGTGGGCATGTTACTTTCTTTATCAACAATTGCTTTCCATGTAGAAGACAAAAGAGCGGAGGGATTAGAGACCAGATGAGAGAGAGTGCTTTAGACAATAATATCTAGAAATATATGAAACATAAAGAACTAGAAACATAAAATTACCCAAAACATACATAGCTATGCACAACTGTCTGGTTTCTACAGATATTAATTGCTCTAAAAGAATCAAGGGAGAATCTCAGACCAATAGCAAACCTCTTTCTTCCCCCCACTACATTTTTTACCTTTATTTAGTTTAGGGGAAATCATCTCTTTTTAAAAAAAATTACTTTATTGTTGTTAAATTACAGTTGTCTACATTACTCCCATTGCCCCCCCCCACACTGCAGCAAACCTCTTTTTCTATTGACTGAACTACTTTGATTTCTAATCTCTAGTACAAAAATGTCAAATTCAAACTTCTTATCTCTAATTCTCACTCCCCAAAAGCTATCCTTGTGCAGTCCTGTTAGTTTTTCTATAAAACTACTTTGGAAACAGTTTTAAGTTTTTTGAAAGACAAGCTATGTCTACGGTACTTTTAATTTCAAGGAAAATTAAATTCATTCATTGATGAGACAGAACTCAGGAAAAAAGTGAGGTAAGATTCCAGTTATATATTTTGACTTAATATTGCCATTCACTAAAGCATAACACAAAATTGTTAGTAGAGACTTCTGAGAGGTTTATGTGGAATGCTCGTTTTACTCTGTCTTTCCATTTGTACTGGCTTTGTTGTTCCATTTTCCCTATCTTTTGTAAATCTACACACATGAGCTGTCTGAAGTGGTTGTACAAATGGTTCTAAAGATTCTGCAGGAGCAAGATAATTTTCATTAGTCTTGCTATTACCCTGTAATTTTGTTCCACTTCTTTTCCTTTGGGGATATTAACATCTCATAGTTTGAAAAAATATGATATTACTAAATTGAAATCTGAGAATGAGTTCTCTATACCTGATAGCTTGGTCAGTTCTAATCAAATGGTGTGAGGTGGTTGTGGGAGGGTTAGACCTGGTTCCCCCAATCCCCTGAGCTCTGCCATTTCTAGGTGAGGATGGGAAATTTGAAATGAAGTATCTTCGACCATGTTTTTTCAGTTCCCACCTCTCCTCTCCTTTTCTTTTCTCCCTTCTTCATTCTCTTTCACTTCCCAAGAATACTGAATAGAATTTTCTTCCATCATCATCTACCTTATAATTATTTTTAAATTTCACAATGATTTGTCCTGTTGGCCCTAACTCAGTTGTGAGTCTTCCTTTTTGGAGTTGC
Source organism: Anoura caudifer (assembly GCA_004027475.1). Lineage (NCBI taxonomy): Eukaryota > Metazoa > Chordata > Mammalia > Chiroptera > Phyllostomidae > Anoura > Anoura caudifer. The sequence goes on along the minus strand of PVKU01017273.1, from coordinate 8,406 downwards.
ATATTTTTCCCCATGAAATCTATTTCTGAGTTTGTAATGGGAAAGATGACAAAATTAATTGGAGACTGTTAATCAAATAAATTTTATTCATTACATTTTATTTCTCCAGATTTTTAAGTTTATGTCCCAGTTTTACCTTGTTGCTTATGCTGTTATTGTTTCCCCCCACACCCCTTGCACACAGCATAAGTCTATTAACATTTGATATTTAAATTGTAATCTCTTAATGTTCTGAGATTAATAGTCTTGCTATTTTTGTAACTCACATTCATCATCTATGAAATGAAGATAATTATAGCTATCCCATTGTTTGGAAGAACAAGTTTAAGAACATATTATATATGAAACATTAAAATATCGGACAAAAGTTTAAGAATATTTTGTACATGAAACATTATTATAATACCTGACAAAATGTGTTTAAAAATAGTGGATAAGGAAAAATAATTTCTTGATTTGTTTGCCACTATTTTGGTGTGGTTTAAATGAGAATCTCTGATGAACAATATCTACCAAAATATAATTATAAGACATAGCAACTGTACTGATTATAAGCTTATAATTTACATCACATACAGACACTTTTGTAATCTAAATACTTTTATTTTATTTTTTATATTTATTGAATTTATTTGGGTAACATTAATTAATAAAATTATATAGACATAAAGTGTACAGTCCTATACTACATCACCTGTACATTGCATTGTGTCCACCATCCAAAGTCAAGACTTTTTCTAGCACCATTTATCCTTCCTTTACCCTCTTCTACCTCCCTGGACTCTCCTTTCCCTCTTGTGATCACCATACTGTTATCCATGTCTATGAGTTTTATTTTACTTAATCCCATCACCCAGTTTTCCAACCCCCACCCCTCTGACAGCCATCAGTCTGCTTTTTGTATCTATGTGTCTATTTCTATTTTTGCTTGTTAGTTTATTTTGTTCATTAGACTCCACATATATGCTAAATCATATTGTATTTGTCTTTCTTTGACTGACTTATTTCACTCAGCATAAAACTCTCAAAGTCCATCCATACTGTTGCAGAAGGTAAGATTTCTTTCATTTTTACAGTCAAATAGTATTGCATTGTGTAAATGTAATATAGCTTTTTTATCCACTCATGTAAGTATATTTTAAACATGAGTTTTGCTTCCAAATGTGTGAAAATTATATTGTGAAAATACATGGTATGACTAGTATATTTCACAATCTTTTAACTATAATGTAACATTATATTAAATATATTTTTGTATTAGCAAATAAAAACATAATCTTAATATTACTAATATTTTCACATACACATCTACTTGTGTCTAAACCTGATTACATTCTACTACTCCAATTTCTCCTTGAGTATGCTTTTATTCTTTCTCACTATTCATTAAACCTGGCTATTTTTTGCAGACCATATTTATCATTCCACTTTCGTTTTTTTCTCTGTTATTCCCAGAAATGTAAATAAGGTGCTCCTTTCTCCACTGAGCTTGAGCACTCAACTGTTTCTCCCTCTATACTGAAGTCAAATAAAGTAGCCAAACCCAGGCATCCTTGATCAGCAAATTATATCAATTTTCTTCAAATATCCTTTCCTCTATTTATAGATCTTTTTCTCAAACAGCTGTCTTATGGTATCCACTATGTCTTTTGAAATTCTGCTTCATATTAAGTCCATGGAGTACATCCCAGGCTATGATAAACTTCAATAATCTTATTTCCTTTAGCTCCATTTGTATGTACACTGGTACATTCATAGGAATTCAAATAATTACCTAGGTAGCAAATGCCACAGATAAAGGAGCAGACAAAGAATTTTTTTCTAAAGTTATGTAAGTTTTACATAAATGTGGAATTAAAAGGATCTCTTGAACTCAGCATGGACATTCTGGAGAAGTGTTTCTTGTCTTCCTGTAACACATGAGAACAGTTTACTTCAAAAGAACATAAGCATCCCCATGTTCATTACAATGTTGCCTATAATTGCCAAGATCTGGAAACAGCCCAAATGTCCATCAGTAGATGAGTGGATAAAAAAGCTGTGGTACCATATCTTTACACAATGGAATACTACTTGGTAAAAAAGAAGGAAATCTTACCATTTGCTACAGCATGAATGGACCTGGAAAAAATTATGCTAAGCTAAATAAGTCAGTCAGTGAAAGACAAATACTGTTATTATCTCATATGTAGAATCTAATGAACAAAATAGAAACAGAGGCAAAGATACAGAAAACAGACTGACAGTTGTCAGAGGAGAGGGGTGTGAGGGACAGGATGAAAGAAGGTGAGGGGATTAGCTAAAGAACATATATGCATAATCCGTGGACACAAACAATGGTATAGTGATGGCCTGAGGGGTGGGCGGGGGCTGGGTGGAGGTAGGAAAAAGAAGAAAAAGTGGGTACAACTGCAGTAATGTAAACAATAAAAATATAGGAAAAAAGTTATGACATAAAAAAAAAAAGAACAGTTTGCTTATGTCTCTTCCCCAATTCTGGTAACTCCCTAGGCCACATGATCTTCTTTGTTCTTCCTACATACTCCCCACAGTGCCTAGACCAAAGTGCATGGATCGTTAAGAGTTTACTAGTGTTGAATATCCTAACTATTCCACTCTTTGCCCATTTCACAGGGTTTAATTAATGTAAAACTGTGACAAAAATATAATTATTTCCTCTTTTATTTTTTCTGTCAACTTAGAGGTCTTAGATTAAAAATTGTGTAATCATTAAATATTATAACAAAATATTGATGTGTTTTCTTCAAACCTCATCATGATTGAATTTTGCATTTACTCTTTTTCTACTCTAACCTTTTCCTTTACTTTTATGCTAAATTCAGAATTCTGCCCTTATAGATTTATCTCACACTCAAAATATCTTTTTCTCTAAAAAACAGCTTGATAACTTCTTTGTGGATCTGGTTGCTCTTCACTCCATAGATAATTGGATTCAAGGTGGGAGGCAACAACAGGTAGAGGTTGGCTATTAAAATGTGGATATGGTGAGGTATGGTGCATCCCCCGAAGAAGTGAGTGAAGAAGTTGAAGAAGGCTGGGATATAGGTGATGACAATAGCACAGATGTGTGATGTATATGTGCTGAAGGCTTTGTGTTGAACATCAACAAATGACAGATTGACCACAGTATGAATAATCATGGTGTAAAACATGGAGATGCAGAATATACCAAACCCCCAATCAATATGGCAGCTATGAGACCATAGATAGCATTAATCTTGGTGTTGCCACAGGATAATTTGGCCACAGGCATATGGTCACAGTAGGTATGGTGAATGATGTTGCCTCAGCAGTAAGGAAGACACTTGATCAGGAATGTAAATGGGATCATGATTAACACATTTTAAGAGAAGGTGGCAAGCCCAACCTTAGTAATTGTAGTGTTGGTAAGGATGGTGGAATAGCATAGAGGGTAGCAAATGGCCACATAGTGATCCAGGGTCATGAGCATGAGCACCTCGGACTCCGAGGTATGGATGCATGTGGATAAAAAACATCTGTACAAGACAAGCATTAAAGTCAATCACTCTGAGATGAAGCCAAAAGATACATAGCATATTAGGGACAAATGAAGTACACCCACTAACATCTGTAAGTGACAACAAGGCTAGGAAGTAGTACATGGGCTGGTGCAGGGCTTCCTCAGGCTGATGAGGTAGATGAGCCCACAGTTCCCCGTGATGTACATGAAGCAGATGATGTACATGAAGCAGAATGGCAGGGAGATCCAGATGTGTGCAGCTTCCAGCCTGGGAATCCCACTGAAAATGAAGTATCTTGGTGACAGCCAGGTACTGTTGGCTCCATGCGTGATGGTAAATCGCAAAGCAAGTTACCATTCATATTTACTAAGAAAAATGTCCTATGCAAAAAGATAGTAGTGGTTTTTATTTGAGCCAAAGACAAGTATTTTTTGTACACCATAAATAGTAATTTTAGAAGGAAAATTATCTTTTTGTACATGGACTGTGTTCTTTGATTCTCCTTAGAGGTCCTAAGCATGTTACTGAATCAAAAGAATGTAAACATAGCAGCACAATTTACCATAGCCAAGTGCTAGAAGCAGCCCAGGTGCCCATCAGTAAATGAATGGATCAATAAACTGTAGTACATTTACACAATGGAATACTATGTAGCAGAAAGAAAGAAGGAACTCCTACCTTCTGTGTTGGGAACCACCGTGCCTAGTTTTAGAGGCTGTAACCCCCCCATGGCTCCGGCTGAGTGAGCGACCTTTGGACTGTGAGCCACTAAGGAGACAAAGCTTATCTCCCTGGCTGGAGCACTGCTTCTGCTTCATCCATCTCTGGCCCCCAATGGTTGGTCAGTTAGCCAATGATGGGTAAGATTCCCTCAAGGAAGGGGGTCACCTAAGCCAGGCATGACCATTTGGAAGGCCCTCAAGTAAGAACTCAGGGGCTGCAGCAAAGAAGGGGTGATGGACCCTTGCTCCCCAGAAATTCTGACATAGCCTGAGTCCCCATTTCCATCTGGGAGAAGTCTTCCTTATCTCTGGTTTCCTGACTTTAATCCACTTAAGCCTGAAACTATGATGGAGGGTGGTGCAGCCCTCTGCTGGCTAGAGTGGGCTCCCCGGGTGATCAGGCATAAGAAAGAATTTGTAAAGTCCTGTGAAGCCTGCTTTGCTAAGAGTGCTCTCATTCAAATGATAAGGGTCCGAGCAGGAAATGAGTTTGTCTCCCAAAGTTTTTGCAACCCTGTTACCTGACAGACACTGACTCAACTAAACCCTCAGAGTTCTTTGTATTGTTTGATCCTTGCCACCTGACATTGATTGATGAGCTTTACCTATATTCCTGTGTATTACAAACCTAATAAAAGCCATTGAGGAAGAGGCTCTTGGCCCTTCTCCTTTGAGAGATTGGCCACCTCTCCTCCCCAAGCAGATCATGTCTTGATAGTTTTATTCTCATCTGTGGCAGATGGGGTGTGGGGGGAAAGTCTCTGTGGGTGGAGCCCCCCCCCCATACTTCTGCAACAGCATGGATGCAACTGGAGAGCATTATGCTAAGTGAAGTAAGCCAGATGGTGAAAGACAAATGATCTCATCTATAAGTGGAACCTAATCAACAAAACAAATAAGCAAGGAAAATATAACCAGACACATTGAAATTAACAATAAACTGATGGTAACCAGAGGGGAGGGAGAGGGAAATACCAGGGGAAAGAAGGGGAAAGCTCATAAATGAACATGTATAAAGAATCCATGGACAAAGCTAAAGGGGCATAGGATTAAGGGAGGGAGGTGAGGGTGGGTAGAGCAGAGGAAAGTGGTGGTGGGAAAATAAAGACAACTGTATTCAAACATCGATTAAAAAAAAGAAAGAAAAAGAATGTAAAAATAGTGCAAACATAGTAACAAAACCCTGGCCTTACTTACTTTTATACTGTACTATAAACTCTGTCTATATATACCTGCTTAAATTCTCAGGCCAGTCACTATCATTTGCTTTTGTCTCCTTGGTGAATTTTCAAATTATGAGCCTTGTTTAAATAATACTGATTCTCTTTACTCCTCACATAATTTTCCTTCTTCCAAAAAGTCCTTTTAGATGTGTCCACTCGGTCAGAGGCAGTCAAATTTTGTGAGCATCTACTGATTGTACACAGGTATTGTGGGGCTGAGGATGATCTATCTACATGTCTAAACCTGACAAGTCTGTATTTTCCAAGTTAGAATAATCAAAGACAGAAGATTTGATAGGCCAAAAATTTACATATTAAGTACTACTTAACAAAACTTGGCCATGTGCTTTTTGCATTGTGTCCCTAGTTGTTCCTTTTAAAAAATGGGTTTTTTTTATGTTATTCAGTTACAGGTGTCCCACCTTTTTCTCTATTGCTCTCCCCTGCCCAGTTCCTCCCCACTCACAGAGTAACTCCTCCCCCACAACAATCCTATTAAAGAATGGTCAAAGGACCAGAACAGACACTTCTCCAAGAAGGACATACAGAGGACCCATAGACACATGAAAAAATGCTCAATATCACTAACCATTAAAGATATTAAAATTAAAACCACAATGAGATGTCACTTAACACTGGTCAGAATGGTCATCATTAATAAACCAACAAACAACAAGTGCTGGCTAGGTTGTGGAGAAAAGGGAACCCTAGTGCACTGTTGGTGGGAATGCAGACTGATGCAGCCACTGTGCAAAACGGTATGGAATTTCCTCAAAAAACTAAAAGTGGAACTGCCTTTCGATCCACTGATCTCACTGCTGGGATTTTACTCTAAAAATGCTGAAACATCAATTCAAAAGAACTTATGTACCCCAATGTTCTTAGCAGTGCTATTCACAATAGCCAAGTGTTGGAAGCAACCTAAGTGCCCATCAGTAAATGAATGGATCAAAAAAACTGTGTTACATTTACACAGTGGAATTCTACACAGCAGAAAGAAAGAAGGAGATCCTACCCTTCATGACAGCATAGTTGTATCTGGAGAATATTATGCTAAGTGAAATAAGCCAGGCAATGAAAGACAAATATATGATCTCACCCCTAAGTGGAGCCTAATTAACAAAACAAACAAATGAGAAAAATAGAACCAGAGACTTGGAAATAAAGAACAAACTGACAGTGACCAGAGGGGAAGGGGAAGGGGTAAAATGGGGCAATGAAGCAGAAGGGGCAAGCCAAGGAACATGAAGAAAGGACTTATGGGCAGGTACAATGGAGGGGGATTGACTGTGGGACACATAGACCTATGGAACAGAATAGAGAGTCCGTAAACAAACCAAAGTCTCTATGGTCAATTAATATTTGACAAAGGGGGCAGGACCATAGAATGGAGTAAAAATAGCCTCTACAACAAATGGTGTTGGGAAATCTGGATAAGTATATGCAAAAAAAAAAAAAAATGAAACTAGACCACCAACTTATACCATACACCAAAACAGACTCAACATGGGTAAAAGACTTAACTATAAGTCATGACACCATAAAAGTCCTAAAGGAGAACATGGACAGGCAAATTTCAGATATCCCATGCAGTAATATTTTCACCAATACACCCTCTAAGGCAAGGATATAAAGGAAAGTATAAACAAATGGGACTACATCAAACTACAAACCTTCTGCATGGCTAAAGAAAACATCAACAAATTGTAAAAGGAACCAACCATATGGGAAAACATATTTGCCAATGATACCTCAGACAAGGGTTTCATCTCCAAAATATATCTAACTGTTTCTTATTGGTAAATATGAAAGATTTTAATATTTGCATTTAGAAATAATATTGTTGAGCTCTAATTCTCATAGTTTCTATAAATTTTCTTAAATCTCTACATAGATAAGCATGGCATATATCTCTAAATGTTTATAATTTTTATGTGTTCTTTAGTATATTATTTTTAGTCATCAGATAACTATGAAAATTTATATTGATAGGATGAAATTTTCATTAATTTTTAAATTATATTTTATTGATTATGTTATTACAGTTTTCCCATTTCTCCCCCAACATTCACCTCCACCCTGCACACCCCCTTCCACCCACATTCCCTGCTTTAGTTCATGTCCATGTGTCATAAGTTCTTTAGCTTCTACATTTCCCACACTATTCTTGCCCTCCCCCTGTCTACTTTCTACCTACCATCTATGCTACTTATTCTCTGTACCTTTCCCCCCTCTCTCCTCCTCCCACTCCCCTGTTGCTAACCCTCCATGTGATCTCCATTTCTGTGATTCTGCTCCTGCTCTACTTGTTTGCTTAGTTTGCTTTTGTTTTAGGTGTGGTTGTTAATATCTGTGAGTTTGCTGTCTTTTTTACTGTCCTATTTTTTATCTTCTTTTTCTTAGATAAGACCCTTTAACATTCCATATAATAAGGGCTTGGCGATGATCAACTCCTTTAACTTGACCTTATCTGAGAAGCACTTTATCTGTCCTTCCATTCTAAATGAAAGCTTCACTGGATAGAGCAATCTTGGATGTAGGTCCTTGACTTTCATGACTTGGAATACTTTTTTCCAGCCCCTTCTTGCCTGGAAGGCCTCTTTTGAGAAATCAGTTGACAGTCTGATGGGAACTCCTTTGTAGGTGACTGTGCCCTTATCCCTTGCTGCTTCTAGAATTCTCTCCTTCATTTTAATCTTGGCTAATGTAATTACGATGTGCCTTGGTGTGTTCCTCCTCAGGTCCACCTTCTTTGGGATTCTCTGAGCTTCCTGGACTTCCTGGAAGTCTATTTCCTTTGCCAGATTGGGGAAGTTCTCCTTTATTATTTGTTCAAATAAGTTTTCCACTTGTTGCTCTTCCTCTTCCCCTTCTGGTACCCCTATAATTCAGATGTTGGGATGTTTAAAGATGTCCTGGAGGTTCCTAAGCCTCTCCTCATTTTTTTGAATTCTTGTT
>PVKU01017272.1:0-12007 GCA_004027475.1 Anoura caudifer | reverse complement strand
TTTTTTTTTTTTTTCTCCTACACACTCTTAGTGTCCGCGCATAAAATCCACGAGCAGGTGGGGCTATTAGAGACAGAATATCTTTCCCAGCTCCTTTGCTTTCCAGATGAGGAAACTGAGGTTCCCAGAGGTTAAGTGACTTTGCCCAAGGTTACATAGCAAGTGCTCTTAAAACAGCCTCTTAACAGATTTTTTAAAAAATCTCTTGTACATTGCCCGTGAAAATGTGGTGTGGTGGAATGGAAAGGAAAGGGCCCAGAGCTCGAAGTGAGAAGGCCTGGATTGTAAGCCTTGCCCCATCGGGCACTAGTTGTACAACCCAAGTGACTGCTCTGCGCCTCGCTCATTCTCATCTGCAAAATGGAGGACATAGTGTCTCCCTCGCACGTGTGCTGCTCCACCGCCAGCTGTGGCCGGTGAGAGCGCCTGTGCCACCAGAGGCAGATAGTGAAACTTTGAGTCAGATGGTTTGTTTAATGTATAAAATTCCTACCTATTTTTTTATTGAAGAAGTTAGAGGTTCTTTATCTTATCCTTTTTACCTGCTATAGAAGTGTTTACCTAAAGAGGCTTATCCAAATAACAGTTTTGTGTTGTGTTTTAAAGATTTAGGAATAGGTGGTAAGTGTAGTTTAACAGCCACCTTTAGATGCTGCTCTGTATTTAACAGCTCCAGCACAAGTGAAGTGGGCCTGTGGATGGCCCAGCCCCCCGGGGCAGGGGAGTTGCTCTTTTAAACATGCCCTGAGCTGGAAGAGGAGGAGAGGAAGGGCATTTTTTATATGTCTACTGTGTAATTTTTTTTTAAATACAGTTTTGGGTTTTCTGCTAAAACGAATGTGGAGTGTGAGTCCTGAATTCTGTGCCCCTTCTGTAACTGCCCCCAGCAGCTTCTTCAACTTAATTTGACTGTGAGGCTGGACCTAATAAGGAAGTGGGGGGGGGGCTGGAGGGTTGTTGGTGGCCTTGACAGGGAAAGAGAAGAGCTGTCACCTGGAGGCCAGGGGGAGTTCAGAGGGAATAGAAACATTAGGCTCCTCTCTGCTCAAGGCTTTGGGTGCCCCAACAAATTGCCGTTTCCTCCGCCTTTTATAAAAAACAGCTTTATTGAAGTTTTTGATATATTTATTTTTAAATTGAAATACATAGCAAAAACTTGATATTTTAACCAGTTTTTATATTTGCCTTTTTCTGTGGTCAAAATTACATAATATAAACTTTACCATCTTTTTGTGTGTATAGTTCTGTGGCATTAAGTACATTCTACAGATTGTTAGGAAACATCTACAGAATTTTTATTTTGCAAATCTGAAAGTTTACAGTACCACCAACAGCACAAGGGTGCCAATATTTCCATATCCTCGGCAGCATTTATTTTCTGTTTTTTTTTAAAGAGTTGCTATCCTAATAGGTACGAAGTGATAGACATCTCAGTGTGTGTGTGTGCGCGCGCGCGTGTGTGTGTTTATTTAAAGGGTTTTATTTATTTATTTTTAGAGGAGAAGGGAGGGTGAAAGAGGGAGAGAAACACTGATCCTCCGACTGGGAACCGAACCTGCAACCTAGGTACGTGCTCTGACCGTGAATCAAACTGACAACCTTTGCTTTGTGGGATGAAGCCCAGCCAAGTGAGCCACAGAGTTAGGGCTCATTGTGGTTTTGATAATGCATTTCTCTGTAATGATGTTGAATAATTTCTCATATGCTTGTTGGCCGGTGTCTTTGCAGAAATGTCTGTTCAAGTCCTTTGCCCATTTTTAAATCATGTTGTTTGATTTTTGTTGCTGTTGAGTTGCAGTTATTTTTTAAGTTTGATGTAGTCTCATTTGTTTTTGGTTTTGTTGCCTGTGCTTTTGGTTTTATATCTAAAAAAAGCATGGCCAACACCAAAACCATAAAGCTTTTTTCCTACCATTTCTTCTGGAAGTTTTATAATTTTAGGTTTTAGGGTTAGGTCATTTAAATCCATTTAAGAGTACATTCACAGTATTGTGCTGTCACCACCACTATCATTTTCCAAAAACTGGTTGGTTGGGCATTGTCCTGCAAATTGAAAGGTCCCAGGTTCGATTCCCAGAGCACATGCCTGAGTTGAGGGTTTGGTCCCTGGTTGGGGTGCGTGCAAGAGGCAGCCAATCAGATGTTTTGTTCTCACACCAGTGTTTCTCTCCCTCTTTCCCTCTCTTCCCCCTCTCTCTAGAATAAAAAAAATATTAAACACTGTAACCAGTAAGCAGTAAAGCTCCATTCTCCTTTCCTCCTAGCTCCTGGTAACCTCTCAAGTTTACTTTCTGTCTGAATTTGCCTCTTCTAGGTATTTCGTATAACTGGAATCTTAGAATATTTTTGTCCTTTTGTGTATGGCTTATTTCATTTAGCACAAAAGTTTGTTTTGTTTTGTTTTATTTTAAGGATTTTATGTATTTATTTAATTTAGAGAGAGGGAGAGAAAGGTGGATGTGCCCGAGAAACAGTTGGCTGCCTCTTGCTCACCCCCAGCTGTGCACCTGGCCGGCAACTCAGGCCCTGACTGGGGATCAAACCTGCAACCTTGGCTTATGGGGATGACACTAACCAGCTGAGCTACCTGGTCAAGGACTAGTCTTTGAGTCTCAGTTATTTTTTATAATAATTAGAAATTGAATGTGTCATGGAAGTTCAGAAATATAATTTGAATCAAGAATTAAATTTCTATGTTGACTTTCCAAGTGGAACTTCTAACAAATTCCAAAGTTGATTGATATTAATATAGTCCAGTGTTTACCTATACACTCCTTCCTAGAGGTGCTGTGGCACACAAAAATTGTCAAAATGCAAGTAAAATAGAAACAAGGAATTTTTTAAAACAACCTGGAAAACAAGTCTTTCCCTTAAGCAAGAGTTGATTCTTTGATTTTTGAGTCCTTAAAATTTGTGGTTTCAAAGAATGGTGTGACTTGAATGGGGTTATAAACACGACCTGGGAAGGACAGGTGTGACAGCTCTATCCGGTGGATTTAACAATTGCTGCCATCTGTGTGTGACCTTAACATTTCCCAGCCTGCCTTCCCATCTTTAAGAGACACGCCAGGGTGGAATGGTACTGTGAGAGTTAGTTGAGATAACTTACACGAGGCACTGAGCAGTATCTGGGGCAGTATTGATAGTGCTATTTCCTTTTTTCATCCGTAGAAGCGGGCATACTACTTACCGTATGGGTCAATAATGCAGTTCAGCCAAATAAAACTTCGCAGTCCAGTTGAAATGCCTAGTAGTGCTGGCAATAAAAAGTAACTTAAGTTGGTGTACTTTTTGTTTCCACTTTTGGGTTTATTTTGTTTTGCAGTTTCCTTTGTCTTTTGTGGCATAAGGGATGAGATTGTTTCCGAATATTCAGTTCTTGCACATGAAAGGTTTTGTTACACAAGGCATCCTTCCCCACAGAACCTTTACCTCATTGTTCCCTGTGGAATCATGGGTAATGTGGTTTCCTAGATTCATTTTTGCTCTCTACTTCATGTGAGAGTCTGTCGATAGACAACTGAAAATACAAATGAGTACATTATTGGATTTGTAATGGGGACACCTGGGACTCTTCCTAAGTAGGTAGCTAGTTTTAGGCATGGAAGGAGGGAGGGCTCTAATATTTAGAGCTGTAATGTGGGCAGAAGAGTTAATCAGTTTTAGTTATCTGCACTGTAAACTATATTGTATCATGAAACCTTATCTGAGCTTTGTAATTTGCTAAAGACAGTTTTCTTGATGAAATCTTTGTAATTGTAATTTAATCCTTGTAGCAAAAATGTCTATTAGACTCTCATTAAAGTAGGGGTTTCCTTACAGAATTGTTCTGTTGTTACTTTTTACACCTCTGCTATGCTATGGAGGCCATGAACATATATTTATTTTAAACTTCTTTGAGTTTCAGACCTGTAAAACTTTCCAAGAATGCTTTATATCCATCATAAACTCCATATTGACTTAATATATTCTTTTCACTAAGGATATCTCTAATTCTTCTAAAAACTCTTATCTCACAGGCTAAAAAGGATAAATACCAAAATTTTCTCTAGGCATTGATTGGGATGTGGATGGTTTTTGTTCTTCATACTTACCATTGTTTAAAAAATTTTATGCAGAGAACTAATTGCATAAATATGAAAAGTTACATTACAATTAGACTTTTCTCAACAGGTGAAAAAGGGGAGGAGACTGAACGTAAGATAATTCAGCCTCCTAAATGATTTAAAGCATTTTAACTCTTAAGAGTTTTGCAAAGTTCTAATAAGACATTCAGTCAGCCAACCTTTACCCCACTTTACAAGAAATGGACTCATTTTCAGAACAACTTTTATGAAGAGGAATGGTAAGTTCTACTTAGGCTGCAGTGAGATATGATGGATCTCTCTTAATTGACTTTATTTTTTATTTTTATTTTTTGGCTATTATTTATAGCTTATTGGACAGCTTTTAGTTTTCATCCAAAGAGACAGTTAAGTAATAGGCCTGCATTTGCTTTCATTAGGAGAGAGGAAAAGGCTGAGGTTCTTCAGGGAGAGATCGGTTTCTGGCCCATCTTAGTAACTCATTTTTTATCATAATTTTTTTTCTCCCCAAAAGGTAGGGATTGTAATGTATATGATTTACATATAAATTAACTTCTTTGTACTGTGATTTTGTTGCTGGCAGTGTTGGTGGTGAAATTGGACCTCGGTTCTTGAGTTTGTCAAAGAGAAGATTTCAAAGCCAAGAACTAACATTATAAGAGAAAGTCTATTTAGAAAGTTAGAGGGCGTACTCCTGTGAGGGAGAGTGCTCACTTAATTGATTTTAATGTGCCACTTTTGGGTGGAGAGAGTGGCTTTAAAAAGAACTGTTCACTAACTTTCTGACTGCCACTCTACTTTTTACAGCTGTGTTCAGCTTTGACAGAATGGAGTTGAATATCACTATCCCCATATTCAAACTTTTGTTTTGAATTGGGAAATGAATGTCTTTAGTGTGGGGATTCTACAAAAATGAAGTTTGTTTTTGTTTCCAAAGCTGTTTAATTTTATAGTGTTACACTTTTACTTTGGAAGATCAGTAGTCAGTAGTTTCATTTATATTCGGTAACATTGCTACTCTTCAGCAGAAGAATCCCTAAATTAGAAACTCACTATTTTCTCACTGTTCTTTTGCCTTTTTGTTTCCTGTGAGATTGAAGCAAGCTCTTGTAGAGACTGGTAATGTGTGTGATACTTCGATGATAATGAGGGGTAATAGTCTACTGTGAGTGTACTTTTTTAACCCAATATTGTTTGGGCATCTGTTAAGTCTTTGCTAGTTTCTGTTGTGTATAGATAATTTACTGTAAGCATTTCCCAGTTTCTTTCTGTGCTTGTAGCTTTTGCGTGCAGGAAACATTCCTCTTTTCTGCTCCAATGCCCTCCTACCACATTACTATCATAATTTGCCTGTTGTTTCTCTCTTCTGCCTGAATTCAGTCTGCATGATGCCGCCAGCTAGGTTGGGTGGGATGCTGCCAGTGAGGGACACCTGTGTCGTCCTTTGGGTGGCCTGCTTGACTCCGAATGCTATCTGAGCAAGAGTCTTAGGGGGTCCAGGGAGTGAAAGGACGTCAAGGTGTAACAACAAGCTGGTTGAAAATGTATAACTGACATTCATCAACTGCATTTGTTAATTACTGCCCCTTGAAGCAGTAGTGCCTTTGTGGCCATATAATAATTTTAAGCCTTACAGCAGGCTTTCAGCAAGGGTATTTCTTCACTGGAGGCTGTTTATGTGGTAAACGACTATTCCTTGGGTTCAAATTTCTCAGAAGGCTAGAGCAAGAGGAGCAGTGTTGCATTTTACATTGTGCAGTCCTTCCCTGCTTGTGGTTCGGTTGCTATTGGTCACTTAGTGCACAGCTCACCTTCTCTCGTGGAGCTTTTCTTTTCTATTCATTCTGCTATGGTATCGTAGGGTGTTATTTCCAGTTTATCAGTGATACTTGTTTTTCATTTCTGCAAGATTTGAAGCTTTTTGAAGATGGAGACTGCTTTCTTTTGCTTAGTGAATTTCATCTCTTGTGAGGAGTCAGTCACACAGTCCTTACCCTAATTATATTGTGATGTAGCCCTTCTTTTCTCTTTTCTTTAAAAATTAATTAATTTTTAGAGGGGGAAGGGAAGGAGAAAGGGAGAAAAACATTCATGTGTGATGGAAACATAAATCAGTTGCCTCTTGCACACCCCCACCAGGGGACCTGGCCCACAACCCAGGCATGTGCCCTGACTGGGAATCAAACCTGCAACTGGCTTTTCGCTTTTCATGATGACACCCAAGCCACAGAGCCATGTTGCTCAGGGCCATCTGGCCCTAACAGCTTATTGCACCAGGGGCGAACACCTAACCCAAGCTGGGCAATTCAGTTTCTCCAAGGAATTTGAGATTGGCATTAGATTCAGTCTTTAGGGAACAAACAAATCATCTGAATTCAGAGAACTTGAAACATACAAACTTATAAACTCAGATGCTGAGGCGCAGCCACATTCAGGTTCATACATGTGGAAGCAGTGCAGGCCAGTCTTCTGTAGGGAGGGAGAATTAAGTAGATTCATCCAGAAAGATGTGTAGATGGGAAATGTATTATAGCTCTGGAGAGAGGCAGCTGTCCACATGCAGAGTAGAAGGCTTTTCAGGTGTGGCCCTGTTGTACTTTCTGCTTTTGGGCTCTTTGAGGTACTCCAGCATCCTTCCAATTAATTCCATTTTTTGCTTATGTTAGTTTGAAGGATGTGTCTCTTAATTACAACCAGAAGAGTTTTGAATAAGATACTCAGCACAGAGCTCTGCCTAATATTTCTTAAATTCATTTACATTTTTGAATAGTCAGGCCTAGGATCATTGTTCTTTGGAAGATTGCTCTTCCCCTACCCTCCAAAAAACCCTCTCACTTGGGGTCTTGGCTCCTTAGTCTGTAGTGCAGACATGATGCACCTGTGATGTTGCTTTTGGTGTGTAGAATGCTTCTCTCAGGTGCTTTTTGCCAGATCAAGATTGAAGGTTTTTTTTTTTTTTTTAAGTTTTAATGATTATTTGTTTATAACTACTTTCAGGCATGTAAGATAATGAAATAATACTAGTGTTTCAAATAGGAAACAGAGTGAGCCATCATTTTAAAATAATTTTTGTGAGGCACATGGATTAGGTCCTTTCTTCCTTTCTAGGTAAGTAACACATTTTTAGTGTCTTGATTGTTTCCTCTTTTAAAAAAGGTTATGGACTTGAGTGGAACACAATGCTGTGGGTTGAATGGCAGTTGAGACTTTAAACAAAGGGTGATGGTGAGTGGCTGAGTGCCCAGTTGATGGAATCTGTCTGGTCTCTGCTTAGTTAGTAACTTCATGAATGCTCTGTAAATAGGAGCATCACAGTGGAGTTTTTCTCTTTGAGAAATGCTAATGAGGGAGGGACGGACGGACGGACGGAAGGAAGCTCTGAGAAAGACAGTTTAGTGCTTCTAATTTGATTTTTTTCTTCCTGTGATCATTATGTTTCTGTTAAGTCGAAAGACTTTATTCCAGAAAAATATAAAATTTCCCAGTGATATTAGTGAGCAGGAATTAAAAAGAGACAAGAGCCAGTTTTGAAATGTGGAATTATATACAACCAAGAAGGAATAGATTTGCAGGGTAGAAAAAGCTGGAAGATGTTATTTGACACCAGAAGCCAAGTTGTTGCGAATGTGTATCTAAACAATGTTATGCCTTTATGTAGTGTGTATAGAAGTTTTGCAGTCCTTAGTGCCTACTCATACCAGGACCTTGCATAGTCAATATTCAATAAATATTTGTTGAATAGTCAATGTCTGGTCTAATGGCACTTTTATTTTTATGTTTTGAGACAGTTCAGTACTGTCGCAAATTATTACCTTTTGAAGATAAAGTACTTTAAAACCCCAGGGAGTTTTCTGTGGGGGAAAGAAATAAGCAGCTTTCCATTGAAAAACTTCTAAGTTATACTAACCGGGCAGGGGCGATACCATGATCTCGAAGGTGATTTTCCCTGGGCGAGGCTGAGCCATTGCGCTCCAGGTGTTCTGACCCCTGCGATTTCCGCAAATGTGGGAAGCTCAGCTGCATAATTTGTGGTAGTGGGGGGGCTGCATTTGCTCTCTCCTCTAGAAAGGAAGGAAGGAAGGGAAGGAAGGAAAGGAAGAAAGAAAGAAAAGACATTAAGTTGGCTAAGATTTGTACTATAAAAGTGTGTGTGTAGCTCTGTGATCCTGAAACCTCATATTGTTGTATATTGCTTGGACAAAATCAGAAGGCTCCTAGACAGCCCTGATTCTGGCTCTGTTTTCTGTAGCTCCAGAGATTAAGAAAAGGAGAATCCGATACTCCTGGCAGTCTGTGCTCTTTTTCTTTTCTGGCCAAGACATGCATTTAAAAATAAAATCAAGGAAATTGTAAACCAGTAGTAAAAACGAATAAAGCACCTAGGAGTTTGCCTCTTCTCATGTCCAGTTGCCTGAGTCTCTCCTTTTTGTCTTTTGACTCCCTGATATCAAACTAATGTGGCAAAACTGTTCTCTGGGCTTGTCCTTTGCTCTTCCCCTTTCAAGTTTATGGGAAACAGTCACAGAAAGGCACCATGTTTATTATATATTTGTTGTTTTTGTCACATGCTGTTTTTGTCTAATAGCCTCTGGATACATTTGTTTATAAGTGCACTTTAAAAAGCTCGCAAACTTCTTTACTGAACTAATTTGGGTTATAGATTGTGGCAATGGGGTTGGGAAACTATTAAAAATAACCCTTTTGGATGTGCTGCAGGAAAGCTTAGGTGAGCACATATATCAAAACCATATACAATATTTCTGTGGAATATCTTGTTGCCTATGTTTACCCAAGCTGATGGTACACCCTATCTCTTAGATTATTATTTTTTCATTAGGCTTCTGAATTTGTGATTTCTGTTTTATAATATGGTTATGAATTTGGTTTTTAATACAACCTTAGTGGCATTTATACTTATGCTTTTAAATAATTATTAGTTTCAGATTAAGGAAAGACTCAAGGAGCACAGGGATACTTATGAGCTTTGTTTCAGGTACTTTCTGGATTACAAGTTATTGTGGATCAGGCCTAGGATAGCTGAAGTTCTCGATTATTACTGTAAAATCAAGTGCTCTCTTTATTAGTGTTCATCTGTGTTATGTAACTTCGCTCCAGGCTACTAAGAAAGACCTAGAGAAAGACTCCAGTTGGTTCCAAGAAGCATACAATTTAGAAAAATGTTTTCTTTTGAATTTTGACTGTTCCAGTTTTCCTCTGAACAAACCCGATGCACAGATCAGACTTGTAAATGATCTGTTTTCTTAAGATATCTTCTCACAGAATGCATCTTGGAGGAGCTGAGTGGCAGCTCACATTTAGCTGGGAGTGGCAGTTCATACCCTTGCATTACATCCCTTTGTCCACACACAAGTGACTTTGGAGCAGAGTTGGAATTAAACTTTTCCATTCTCATTTAATCGGTTGGACTTATTTTATAATCAGTTTCATTTATAAGTATATTTTGTGTCTGCTGTATTTCCCATATATGTAAGGAAGCTCAAATTTCTTGAGTAGAAACTTGCTTTGGAAAAAACTTGGAAGTCTTGATAGGGAAAATACTAAGTAATATAATTTATGCAGTATGGTGATTTGGAGAGAAATGACATACATAGGTCACTAAAACTTAGTTCAGTTTGTATTTATTTTATTTTTATGAATAGGGATGGGGTAAAGATTGACTTGCATATATTTAACTCTTTTTCAAGAGAGCCACTAAAACAGTTTTATCTCTTCAGAACTGTATGTTGCATGGTAATATTTCTTGAAAGCAGATTGCTGAAGAAGTCACATCAGGCTTTCTGAATTGCAAGATCCAGAACATCAAAAATTGCTTTAGAGAAAAAAAAGAAGCCTGCTGAATCCACCCCCAGGGATCCTAGTGGGTCCCCATGGTAACAGCCTTCTTGCTTACAACTTGTCACTGTGTAACTGTCACTGGGGTTCAAAGAAAAGCCAGAATCTTAAGAACTGTGTGGCATTAACTACTTCTTGATAAAATGCTGCTGCTGTACGTTTGCAACAAACCTGAAATAGAAAGTTCAAGGTTTTAATTTCTGTGTTCCATTAATTAGATGCTTTAAAAAGCTGCCTAATTATGGTAAGGTGCAGCAGTTGGCAAGTGGTGGCCGAGGCAGGCATAGGGGGAAGCCATTGTCTCAGAATGTTAGAACCTTCAGAGATTTTTCTTCTCCAATCCTTTCATTTTGCAAATGAGGGAAGTGAAATGTGTTACTTAGGTTCACATAGAAGCAGAAGCAGTATTTCAGCCCAAGCCTTCTAATTTTCCAGTATACTGTTCTGTTGTCATCACTCGTGCATTGCATTTTTATTGCATTTACCATGCCTCTACCCTTCATAAAAGAAGTCTCATTTTCTGAGGTTAGGGAAGGACCTTAGAGGTCACCCAGGGAAGTTTTCTACCCAGGGAAAGATTCTCTTCTATTCCATTCTGGACAGGCGGCCTCTGCCTCTTCCCTTTTTAATTATGTTGAGGGGGGTTACCTAAAAACCACAGCCTAAGTTCAGAGAGAACGTAGTTTTACGTGGATCTCCCATTGTAAAGCTTTGTTTTTCTCTCCTTATAAAACAGTAGTTAAAAATCAAACCCGAGTGAGTTTTTTGTTTTGTTTTTTAATTTATTGGTGGGGGGGTGGGGAGAGATTGACCTGCTATTCCACCCATCTGTACTCATTGGTTGACCCTTGTATATACCCTGACTGGGGATTGAACCCACAACCTTGGCCTACTGCTCCAACTGAGCCACCCAACCAGGGCCAGACCTGCATGTTTTTCATCAGCCTGTCTGTCTCCATTTACATCATGTGTGTCAAGTCATGACAAGATAGATAATTCATTAAAAGAATTATGTCAGACTTAACCTAGCACTTTGAAGCAATAATGCCATATTTAGAGCAACCTAGTTCTTTAACAGATGGGAGGGAAGAGGTTGTTCAGCTTAAAGTACCTTATAGTGACCTTTATATGATAAGATGGTTATGAGCTAAAGAGTATCAGAAGAATACTCAAAATATTTTAAAAGTGAAATCAAAAGCCAGATAAGCAGATTGTTTTGTATTTTTTGTGGTATGTTTGTGAATGTGTTTGCCATTGTTTACAGTAGGTTCATTTACACAAAAGTGAGTTTGGAGTTAAAAACCATTATTTTGGTAATTATTCATCCCATATACCAAAAAAGGGATATAGGTCCGTTTTTTAGATATCATGTTGCTTGGTAGCCAGTCACTTGTCAATAAGTGCTTCAGCTTTTATTTTACTTTTCCTCTTTCAGAACTGCTTGAAAAGTAGTACTAAATAAACAGTTATGAAAATTGAGGTTTTTATATTCTTTAAGGAAAGCATAAACATATACTTTCTAAAAAGTTGTATAGAGGACTTCCGGCCAAGATGGAGGCGTAGGCAGACACACTCTGCCTCCTATCACAACCAAAATTAAGGACAACAAAGATTTAGAAACAAGAAAACAACCAGAACTCTGAAAATCAAACTGTTTGGAAGTCCAACAACGATTCATCCAGACTGGTAAGAGGGGCGGAGTCAGGGCAGGAAAAAGCGGAGGTGTGGACCGGGCAAGCAGACAGCAGCAGCTGGCAGCCCCCAGGTGCACAGGTGGCGACTAGCAGACCCCGGGCATGGGGTGGCAACTGTGCAGAATCAGTGAGGCCAAAGCAGCTGGCTGACTGGGTGGTCCCGCATTTACTCGCAGATAATCTAGGCAAAGGGGAAGCGGTGGAAGGGAGGGGAATCCAAGAGTGAGCAGAGCAAGTGCCATTGTCTCCTCTCAGACCCCGCCCCCACATACAGCATCACTACCCAGCGACTGGGCTGTCCCGTCCTGGGGAACACCTAAGGCTCCACCCCTCACTACCTAACAGCCGCGACTAGACCAAAAAAAAAAAAAAAAA
>PVKU01017271.1:0-12010 GCA_004027475.1 Anoura caudifer | reverse complement strand
CCCCCACGTACAGCGTCACTACCCAGTGACTGGGCTGTCTGCCCTGGGGAACACCTGAGGCTCCACCTCAGGATGGAGCCTCACGTATGAGGATACGTAACAGCCGAGACTAGACAAAACAAACAAAGAAAAAAAAACCCAGAAATGAAAATGGCTCAAACCAGAGAACAAATCAAAGCCCCAGAGCCAATTTATCTAAGCGATGAAGAGATTGCCAACCTATCAGATGCACAATTCAAAACCCTGGTAATCAGGATGCTTACAGAATTGGTTGATTTTGCTCACAAATTAGATGAAAAAATGAAGGCTACAATAAGTAAAATGAAGAAAGATACATGGGGAACCAACAGAGATGGGAGGAAAACTGGGACTCAAATCAGTGGAGTGGACCAGAAGGAAGAAAGAAACAACCAAACAAAAAACGAGGAAGAAACAAGAATTTAAAAAAAATGAGGAGAGGCTTAGGAACCTCCAGGACATCTTGAATCGTCCCAACATCCGAATTATAGGGGTACCAGAAGGGGAAGAAGAAGAGCAACAAGTGGAAAACTTATTTGAACAAATAATAAAGGAGAACTTCCCCAATCTGGCAAAGGAAATAGTCTTCCAGGAAGTCCAGGAAGCTCAGAGAGTCCCAAAGAAGTTGGACCAGAGGAGGAACACACCAGGGCACATTATAATTACATTACCCAAGATTCAAATGAAGGAGAGAATTCTAGAAGCAGCAAGGGACAAGGGGACAGTCACCTACAAAGGAGTTCCCATCAGACTGTCAGCGGATTTCTCAAAAGAGACCTTACAGGCAAGAAGAGGCTGGAAAGAAGTATTCCAAGTCATGAAAATCAAAGGCCTACATCCAAGATTGCTCATCCAGCAAAGCTGTCATTTAGAATGGAAGGGAAGATAAAGTGCTTCTCAGATAAGGTCAAGTTAAAGGAGTTCATCGTCACCAAGCCCTTATTCTATGAAATGTTAAAGGGACTTATCTAAGAAAAAGAAGATAAAAAAATATGAACAGTAAAAAGACAGCAAACTCACAGGTATTAACAACCACACCTAAAACAAAAGCCAACTAAGCAAACCACTACAACAGGAGCAGAAACACAGAAATGGAGATCACATGGAGGGTTAGCAATAGGGGAGTGGGAAGAGGAGAGAGGGGGACAAGGTACACAGAACAAGTAGCATAGATGGTAGGTAGAAAATAGACAGGGGGAGGGCAAGAATAGTGTGGGAAATGTAGAAGCTAAAGAACTTATGACACATGGGCATGAACTAAAGGGGGGAATGTGGGTGGGAGGGGGTGTGCAGGGTGGAGGGTAATGAAGGGGGGAAAATGGGACAACTGTAATAGCATAATCAATAAAATAAAAAAGAAAGAAATGTTAAAAAAAAGAACTTGAATTCAAGAAATGTTTACTCTAAAGGCTAACATTATGTTTACTTAAAAGCACAGAGCAAAACTAGCTCAAGCTGAACAGACTAGGTTCAACTAAGTCTCCACTGCCTAGAGCCTGGTCTGAAATCAAGGGTGATCAATGCAGCAAAACGGCAAACTGACACATGAGGACGGGACAGGACAGGACAGAGGGTGTCTGCTCTCTAGAGGCGGCTCTGGAGTCCCAGCATTTCTTTAAACACAATGCATCCTAAGTTTAAACTTTAAAACAAAGGAATACAGGTCTGTCTCAGAGGTAAAAATCAATATTAGAGATTTTTACCTTGCAATCAAGCTACAGAGATTTGAAAGTTTCCCCTAGCTGTCTGGGAAAGGGGCAGATGCCCAAATGACAGGTCCATCAGCACTAAAGCAAGGGCAGAGGTTGTTTTTAATCGATCCAGAGCTCAGTTTATATAAACTGGACCTTTTAAATCAGTCCTATAGCAATCATTCCTCCATGATTCCAGATACTGTAGTGGCAGGTTCTGGTTCTGGGTCCTCCCAGAAAAAAGCTTGTCCTTTAAAGGTCTAATAACAGGGAGAAGCCAGAAACTGTTAGGAAGATTGGACAGGTTCTGGGATACAAGGATGACTGAGCTGACGCCCCCAGAGGCTCAGGAAGAAATAATGCAAACAAGCTGGACAGAAAGAGAAAGCCTGAAACAGTTTCAGATGCCCTGAAAACATGGCGCCTCTGTGGGGGGCCTCTCACCTCGGAAGCAGGTAAGCATGCACTGCAGGTAGGCATGCCTCACCGCAGAGGTGGAGGTTTTAAGGCTGAAGGCTTTCTTGAACCATTCGGTGAGCTTCTTGGGTACTTCCGTTGTGAACCGATTACACCAGAGAGCCAGGACGGAGACAGCATGCACCAAGGTGCCTTCATGAACTAGGGTGGAAGCAGAAGTCCAGTCGGTCTGACACCTCAGACCTGTGTCAAACCACAGCCAGCAGTCCGAAAAGCAAGCAGGAGTACAAGGGAGTGGGAGCAGTGGTGCTTCGGGCAGGCACGCCCTCAGGAGAGGTTCACGGCAGGCCCTGGCTGTGAATACTGGGCAAAGGATAAGTCCAGACCAATCCTCACCACATTGAGCAGAATTACCTTCTTGCTGGAGGAATGGGATGAACAGCTCGGCCACGGTCCCATTCAGGACTTGACTGGAAGGCCCAGACACCACGTGATGACTGACACTCCCAATCCCTACAAGGCAGGAGAGCCCCGCTCAAGTCCTCTTCAGCTCAAAGCCACCAACATACGAGTCTTCCTGCCACTGCCGTCCTCCCCAGCAGCCATGCCTCTCCTCTGGCCACCACTGATCTTCCTTCAGTTCCCCTCCAACATCCTGCCTTTCACACACGCCAGGCCTCCCACTAGACTTCAACAAGGCCTGCTCGCCAAGCAGGCAGGCAGAGGGTCCTGGGAGCCAGGCTGGGGTGTCCCAGAATGGTCAGATGGGTTGAGTTCTGAAGAAGGACTCGCCTCACCTAATAGTTACATTACACCTCATCTACTAGCACGCTTCCCGGGGCCTGTGGAAAAACTCTGTACCTGAGAGGACGCCGATCTTCTGGGCCACAATGGTGAGTTTCCCCTCTGAGCCTGGGAAGAGAGATGGCAAAGACTCAAGTTCACGTCTGCCGCCTTTCCCAAGGGCAGCATGTGTGACATGAAGATACGGTTTCTGTATTCATAAGTAGCCTTTCTAATGCAAAGCTGGGTTTAAAATAATACTGGTTTTGCCAAAAAAGTCCACTTAGTTTATTCCATAGAATAAAAGACACATTTTTCATTTTCACCAATAACTTCATTTGTATTTTGAATATGTCAGCTATCTCCCACTATTGGCTTCTAGCGGGTAGAGGCCAGGGGTGCTGCTAAACATCTTCCAATGCATACACAGCCCCACAGCAAAGAGCTACTTGGCCAAATGTCAATAGTACCAAGATGACTTTGAAAACCACTTCTGACACGTTCACTCAGTCACAGCACCTTCTCCATACACCGCACAAACCTCTTTCTAGATTTCAGTTGCGTTTTTATCTTTCTTGAAATAATAAAGCATAATACGTTGAAAATGTGTATGTTGTTCCATCTTCAACATTAAAATGACTGCACAAAAATTCACCAATTTTTATGTGTTTTTGAATGCACACTGATATGACACCTGTCACAATACAATCTAACAAAATTGTTTCTAATGAAGTTAAAGACAGCTAAGCGCTAGAAGAGTCATCATATGGAAAAAACTACACAAACTTTTTGGCCAATCCAATATTTACCAGCTTTTTTCTTCCTGACTAAAAAATGAAGTATGATCTTACAGAATATCTGAGGAACAGAAAAAAATATCAAGAAAAGCACTTAAAAATCACCATGTTCCCAAAGACATTATCAACATTCTGGCATAGTTCCCCCAGTTTTTCCCACAGTAATGCGCATACTTAAAAAAGTCACACCGAGACCACCCAACCACACTGCCCTGCCCGTGCCTGCATCACTGCGCACATCCGCCTTCTACCTGGCGCTTCCTCTTGGCCACCCGGCCTTGCCGCGAGCAGACTCGGAGCACTGGGCCCCCGGGGGATCCCAGTGAAGGGGGAATGTTGGGCACCACACCTCAGCTAGCCCTGGGCCACAAGGGCCCGCTCACCTCCAAGGATGGCGAACAGGTGCCTGGTCAGGGCTTCCATCGCCGCAGAGTCACTGCACTGGCGGGCCAGGTTCCGCAGCGCCAGCACGGCCTCGTCCATCAGGCGCGGGCTGTTGGACTTCAGCTGACCTGCACACACGTATGGACAGCTGCTGCTCAGGAGCTGCCGAGGACTGAGTGGCCAGGCTTTTATCTTTGACTTTGCCAGGCTCCCAATGCTTCGATCCTAGCTCTAATGCTCACTCTGAAGGGCCTCAGGGAAGAAACTATGTGAACGGCATTGAGGTTAAAGCCTCATTTCTAACCTGAGCTGTTCCCTTCCCCATTTTCTATAATTGGGACAATACAACCAAAGCCCATGGTGCCATTCTTGGGGCTGGTGAGGGGTCGGGATACTCACTTGCTAGTCCTTTCACGATGTCCAGGGCATACTGGCTAAGGTCGAGAGTCACTGAGGCCAGCAGACTGGAGATAGCTGAGGGGGAAAAGTACTGACCACATCAGTCTCAGATATAACGCTCACTTTGCCCTGCTCCCCACAAATGCCATGAGGCCTGCTGTCTAGCCATATAGAACTGTGACCACTCTTCACCTCCAAATAGCCACATGGGTGGTCATACCGTTTTCCCTAAGCTCTGCTGTAAAGCTGTATATTGCCCCATCCCAATCAGCAAAACTACCTACACTCTTTAGCAAGATAAAAAAGGGCATCCCTGGCTGGTGTGGCTCAGTGGATTAAACACTAGACTCCAGACCAAAGTCACAGGTTGGGTAACCAGTCAGGGCACATGCCTGGGTTGCAGGCCAGGTCCCCAGTTGGGGGTGTGTGAGAAGCACCCGACTGATGTATCTCTCACACCAGTGTTTCTCTCCCTTTCTTTCTCCCTCCCTTCCTGTCCCTCTAAAATAAATAAATAAATCTTAAATAGAAAAAAAGGACAGAGACTGAACCCTCACATCCCACGGTTTCAAGTGCCAACTCCACACCAAGTTCAAACTGTCTAGAGCACAGGTTCTTAACTTGAATGGTCTCCAGAAGGTTCCTGGACCCCTAAAACTGTATGCAGCATTCTAAGCTGATATATTTTTGTGCATTCTTCTAGCAAGAGGGACAATAACTTTCAACATGTTCTGAAAGGATCCCTGGTCTCTCTCCGAAAGGCCCAACGAGGTAAACAGTCAACACATCCCTCACCCCCACCCCCACCACCTCCTGTAGGAGGTGCCAAGTATCAGGGATGCTGCTCATCAGGCAACTCTCCCTGCCACTGTCCAATTCGGCGGCAACCTACTTTCAATAACATTCTCTGGACTTCTCAGTAAGGACTTCTGGATGGTGGGCAATATCAGATCCTTAAATTCCGAATGGGACATGTATCGGAGCAGAGGGGCACAGTTGTCCTATGAAGAGAAAGGAGTCAGGCACCTAGCCCTCATGGGAACAGACCAAGAATGAAGGACAGTTCTGAGTCACAGAGTTGAAAGTGGGGCTGAGCTTGTCCAGGTGAGTAAGCCCCACCTCTCACTCACCAATAGATACTTCTGAGGCTTCACTTTGCTCATCAGGATGTTCTTCACATAGAAGTCCAGCAGGGCATTCTAGAGAATACAAAGGCCTGGTTAGACCCTAGCATTCTGAAGTATCTCATCCCTGGCCTAAGAGATCTCTCTAGTGGGAATGTCTCCCAAAAAATACAAATCAGTGCCCCAAATTTTATACTGTCAAACACAGAGGTGCCATTCCCCATTTAGAAACCTTTCACAGCTTTCCACCATTCCTGGGATCAAGTTCAAAGTCCATGGCATAGCTCACGCAGCCTGCCTGGTACCCCGCTGGCTGCATCTTACACACCTCTCCACCCCAAACAAGATACTCCAACCCCACTGGCCTCCTCCCACAGGCTGCTTTCTCTGCCCAAAATGCTGCTTCTCACCTCTTGACCTTGCTAAAGCCTACCCACCCTTTAAGTTTCTCCAGTAGAGATGTCTTCCCAGACCCATAATATAAGTAAGGTTCCTGGTTACAGAATATCATGGCCTCTTGCATTTTCCCTTTGCAGCGCTTATCTCAGATATAATTAGGGCAGGATTCACAGCTCCCATGCTCACTACTGCATCCCCAACACCTGGCACAGTGCTTGGCACATGGCAGCTGCTCAACTGTGGGAGAATAAATGACCACAGGCAAAATGAACAGGCAAACTATCATCTCAAACTATGCCAGGATTCACCCCAAGCCACAGCTGGAGAGAAAACTTTCTAACTTCTCAAAGTTCATACATCACGACGAAAGGCTGGGGTCCTGAGTGAGAAAACTAACAAGCTCCAGACAAGGCCAGCAGCTGGGGCCACCACCACAAAAGCAGGTTCCCCCTGCCCTCCAGTGAGCCCACATGCCTTGTACTGGTTGACCACGTCCATCTCCTTGTGGCTTGTGCAGAACTGCACCAGCAGCCCCAGCATGCCTGCATAGCTCTGGTTGGGTTCCAGGCTGAGAATGGCTGATAAGTACTGCTCCACCAGGCCAGGGTTCTGAGGAGGAAGAGTGCAAAGCAAATGTGCCACGTGGCACCGGGGGGGAATCGGGGGGTTGTGGAAGAAGCGACGCCCATCACCCCCTGCCGCCATGTGTTACCTCTTTCCACAGTTTGGTGAGCTTCTTCACAGCACCGTCTATGGCATGCTTATGGGAGCCACCCAGCACCTCGAGCAGGAGCAAGCACTGCACCTCCACCTGCCAGGACCAAGAGGATGAGGTCAGGACGTGAAATGGGAATGGAGTCCTCGTGGCCCTCACGGCCTGGCCAAGGCCTCCGTTGGGCCAGCCAGTTCCTGGCTTCATGTCCACTAGGCCTCTTCCACTTGATTCCAGTCACGCCCTCTTCCCTCCACCCCTGTGGAATTACATCTGGTCACTCAAGCAATTCATTAATAACTATTTGTTGAGCACCTACTCTGAGTCAGACAATGAAAACACAGGGAGAACAAGACAGATGTGGTCCCTGTTTTCTCGTACCTTATAGTCAAGAGGAAGAAAAGGATATTAAACGAGTAAGCACACAAATGAATATATAATTCCAGACAGGTTCAGTGCAGTCAGAAAAGGAACAAGCCTCCTCTTTCATGTATTTGTTCACCTGCCTTAACTTTTACTGTGTCAGTGCCACAAACACCTACGGGACAACAACTAAATGGCAGGCACTCTGCTCGGCACTGAAAGACAGAAGAGGAAGACCAGCCAGTAAGACGAGCCTGGCCTGCAGAGATTGCTCACTGCAATCCCCAACGAAGCGCATAGCACAGACTCAAGTAACACCCCTCAAAGAGACTCTATGTGCCTCAAATGCCAAGGCCACTGGTGAGCAGTGTGACGCGCCACCTGAGAAAAAGGGCATCATTAGGAAGTGTGCTGACTTCCATGTGCCTGTGTCCAAAACAGCACCTGTGCAAAGTTATTCACTGCAATGCTTTTTATAACAATAAAAGATTGTAAGCAACATAAATGCCCAGTGAGAGGGAACTAGCTACACACACATACTGTGGCACACCCACGCCAAGGACTGGCCAATGGTCACAGAGAACAAAAACTCTCCACGTACTACACTGAAACAAATTTCAAGACTGGTTGAAGAAAAGAAACAAGTGGAAAGGAAAAAGTACACTATCATCGGCACAAAAAAACCTGCCTGGTCATGGCTACAGAGAATGGATCCATGCACGTAAGGAACTTGTAATGGCAGGGTCCTAGGTGGGAGGGGCGAGAGCTGGCAATGAAACCAGTATACCCTTCTATGCCTGTTGAACTCTGAACCATTTATTTCTTTAATTAAAAAGAATTTAAATTTAATTTTTAATTAAAATAATAAGCTTGCTGATACTATATTCGGAACTATATTGCTGTTCCCTCTTCCTGGAATGTTCTAACCTTGCCTGGGCTCGGCTGGCTCTCCCGCAGCCTTCAGGTCTCTGCCCAAATGATGCCTCCTCGAGTGGCTTTCTTCCCATGTCACCCTCCACCACATTCTCTCCTTCTGTCCACTTTTCCACCACAGGACTTCACGTGTCCTCACTTATTTGTGGGCCTGTTTGTTGTCTACCTTCTCCACAAGAGAGTAAGTGCCATGACAGCAAGGCCCTCTGTCACACTCCCTGCTGCAGCCCAAGCGCCCGGCACTTAGGAAGCCCCAACCTGAGCAACTGAGTCAACTATAATTTGTCAACATCAGCCGTGAGCAAAGGATTCAAGACATAGAAAAAACAGCCATGTTCCAAGCTCCTGATGCTTTTGTTCCATAAACACGACATTCCAGGGTTCACCCCTCCCTCCGACTAACCCACAGGAATACTTATCCCAAACAATGGTTGTAAGAATTCACTGGAGATAAATCTAGGAGGGAGCCCATGATGAACCATCTTATAAGGAGGCCTTTTGTTATCAGTGAAAACCCACACTCTGAAGGGAGTCCAACTCCAGCACATCCACTGCCTGAGAGGTTTCAGTGTCCACCCGTTCAGTCATTGCCGACAGCCATTCCACAATCATCCCCAGACGTGCTGTTGGTAAGCTCCCAGGGACAAGGCCATCAGCACGTCTGACCAACTGGCTGCTCTTGGTTTTCTGAGGCCGCTTCTCACTTACCTGCACGGCCCTGTCTAAGTTCTACAGCCCTGTCCACCTGGTCTGAGCCCACTTTCATGTCAGCTCTTTCAGGTGGATGGGGTCGGTGGCATTTTTTCCCATTTTGCAGGTGAGGAAATAGGCTCAGATGTTAAGTACTTGGCCGAATCTCATGGCCAAGACACAGACCCACATCAAGGTCCTCAGAGTCCTTTTCGTTAAACTACCTTCCACTAAGCCTATCTAGACATTCAAAAGAACTGCCCAACCTGGCCTGTTGGGCCATCTCTGGTGAGTGAAAGGCAAGGCAGAGAATGTGAAAGGGGCAGAGAATTTAAGGACCAAAACACCTGGCAAGAATTCCATTCCATTAGCCAGTTCAATACTGAAACCCAAACACAGGGAATGGAATGATGAGCAAAAAATCCCCAAATGATTTACATCAGTGTTTTTACCAGTTTACTTGCACTCCGGCTGCCTGCCCCTGTCTAGCCTGCCACGTCCTCCACATTTGCTAGAAAGGCAGGGACCACGTTTCTCTCACTTGTTACCACATTCCCAGTGCCTAGCACCATGCCTGACACAGAGCAGCTCAAAGACAGCTGCTAAACAGATGAATGTTATTATGTTGCTCTCATGCCCACCCACTGATTCACACACCTCAGGACAATCCAAAGTGCCTGGCCACCCGTCACCAAGAAGAGCACTTGGCAGAGAGAATGTGCTCGAACAAGCCCCAGCTGTGTGCAGAGCTAACTGCCACAACTCCGAAGACCTGAGGGACCTACCAGCTTGTTCCAGGTGTCCCCTTGCCGCTTGGCTCTAGATGGAAAGACAATGCGCACCAGAAGGCAGGTCCAGGACAGGGCCAGCAGGGCAGCCGAGCCGCTGCTCTTACTGCAGAGGGGGAGAGGGCAGGGCAGGCAGGAGGTGAGCGCAGAGCAGCAGCCTCCACCTTAAGGACAAACGGTCACTGCAAGGCCCTGCTCAGTGTGTAGGACCCACCCTTGACCTACAACTGAGAACTTGGAACCAGCTCCCAGAAATCATCTGTGACAATTCAGAACAAAGGGTGCAGGTCTCATCAGCCAAACTACCATCTTTGCTGCACTCACTACTATAAAACATAACCAAAAAGATGGTTTCTCCCATTCGGTGCCTGGTGGGCATCTGGTTTCCCCTCCTGCCATGTGGGCTCCTCCCTCCATTCCAAAGGCAGACTGCCGGCACCATTCACAGTCCCAAAGGGAAAAGGGACAGGCATGCTCACACCTGTTCAGTGCAGCTCACCTGCATCAGATTCCCCCACGTAGGACTCCACCAGCCCCTGTGGGCCGCCACCTTTAAAACTTACCTGGGGACGCCTGCTTTGGAGCCAATGCCTGAAGACTGCAGGGAGTGCAGAAGGTTCTTCGCAGTGGCTTCTGGCTGGGCCTCAGCCAGCTGCTGGATGGCGGCCTGGAGGGCCCTGCGGGACGCTGCATCTCTAGGGGGAGGAAGGAGATCCATGAATGAGTGGGCGTGGGGCGGGGCAAGGCGGCTTGGGCCAAGCGCTTATCTTTTCCTGATCTTTTCAGAAAAATCAGGTTGCACTGTATTCCAGAGGATCACAGGCCATGGGATTAGGAAATAACTAGATAAATCTACCTCCTCCAGAAATTCTGGAAGCAGCTAATCAAGGGCAAATGGGCCCTGGCTGGTGTAGCTCAGTGGATTGAGCGCCGGCCTGCAAACCAAAAGGATGCCGTTTCAATTCCTGGTCAGGGCACATGCCTGTGTTACAAGCCAGATCTCCAGCTGGGGGCGTGGGAGAGGAAGCCAGTTGATGTTTCCCTCTCTTTCTCCCTCCCTTCCCCTCTCTCTCAAATAAATAAAATCTTTAAAAAAAATAAAATAATAAGGGCAAATGAGCCATTAACACTGTAAGGGCAACACCTACATTTAAGGAACACTTATGAACCTCAAACTAGGCCAATGCTTTGCACGCATGACTGATGCATTCACAGCATGGCAGGCACTGTTCCAGGTACTTCATGCTTTCTAACCGCAACCCATGAGATAAGTAATGGCATCATTCTGTCTCCAGATGAGGAAACTGAGGCACAGAGGGGTTAAGTGACTTGCCCAAGATCCAACAGCTAGGAAGTGATACAGCCCAGACTGGACCCAGGCAGTCACACTCTGAACCCTGGGATCTGTCCGCTACCCTCTACCACCACCTGCCGGCACAAAGTGCTCCGGACTCTGGGTCTTCGGCTGGGATTCACCTGTACCGATGCAGAGTCAAGCAGAACAGCTTGCAGAGCCCTTTCACTGCTCCCTCTGGCAGATCTGAAACCAAAGATTATACAGAGACTAATCAATAAAAACCCCTTCGTGAGCATCTGCTTGAGCCAGGCATTGTGTCTGACGTGATCTCTGCCCACTGGACGCTCCCTGTTCATTCAAAAGAGAACTCCCAAGAGGAAAGAGCAACGACAAAACAGGCCTTTAGGAAAACACCAGGTACAGAAAAGCTCTCAGGTGGACATTTGTTAAATGAATGAAACCGAGGCAATATAAACAGCCTCAAAATTGAACAGGCTATCCAGTGGGCGTGCTGGCACGCTGGGGCTCTCCTGCTTCTCTGTCTGGATGCTGGTTATATGGGTGTGTTTAGTTTGTGATCATTCCGTAAGCTGTTCCTTATTCTACGTGTGCTTTTCATGTACATTCTAATAAATGGTTTTAAAACCTAGGACAAAAATTAAAGTCGTGGGAGGGATCAGACCAGAGAAAAACATCTGTACCTGGAGTGTTTTAAAAATGCAGACTCTTGGCCTAATAGGTTAGCAGGCTACGGAAAAACAGAAAGGAAGAGGCATCTGTGCCAGGTGGCGCTAACATAGCAAAGTGCAGGGGTGGAAATGCACGATGCCAAAGAACCTATGCACCCCAATGTTCATAGCAGCACAATTTACAATAGTCAAGTGTTGGAAGCAACCTAGGTGCCCATCAGTAAATGAATGGATCAAGAAACTTTGGTACATTTACACAATGGAATTCTATGCAGCAGAAAGAAAGAAGGAGCTCCTACCCTTCACGACAGCATGGATGGAGCTGGAGAGCATTATGCTAAGTGAACTAAGCCAGGCAGTGAAGGACAAATACCATATGATCTCACCTTTAACAGGAACCTAATCAACAGAACAAACAAACAAACACAATATAACCAAAGACACTGAAATTGAGAAGGGGTTGATAGTCACCAGAGGGGAGAGGGGAGGGAATTTCAGGGGGAAAGGGGAAGAGTTTGGAGCAACA
>PVKU01017270.1:0-12005 GCA_004027475.1 Anoura caudifer | reverse complement strand
ATGGTTTGCATCTGCATGATCATAAGCAATGACTTTCTTTTTATAAGTTTCATTCTACATTAGAATAAATCAGGACCCCGATTTTTAATGTAAAAATCAACTATTATCAAGTGCTTAGTCTGAGCCCAGCATTGCAATGAGAAATTAACATGTATTTTAATTTTGTAACAACTCAGGGATGGGCACTGAGACACTTGTTTTAAACCGGAGAAATCCCGGCAGAGAGGGGTTTGGAAGGCGGTGCCAGCAGCAGGCAGACCTGTTCACATTTACTTGACCACTTGTCTACCATTGCCGCTATAGTATTATCAAATGTTTGTTCACCTTTTCGTGAAGATTCTTTCTGTTTAAATGAAATTTATCTCATGTTTTATTATAGAATACAAATAGGTAATTAATAGACATAAGCTAAGTAGTTTATAAAACTTGACAAAGATAGGGATAAAGTATACCTTACCTACTTCTCTACATAGATGACAAATGCTAGCACATAGTAGGCCAGTTAATTTATTTTTTAAAAAATGGAATTACTTAAGCCCTGGCTGGTGTAGTTCAGTGGATTGAGTGCTAGCCCATGAAAGGGTCACTGGTTCTGTTTCCCAGTCAGGGCACAAGCCTGGGTTTCAGCCAGGGACCCAGTGGGGGGCATGTGAGAGGCAACCACACAGTGATGTTTCTTTCTCCCTTCCTTTCTCTCTTTCCAAAAATAAATAAATAAAATCTTTTTTTTTTAAAGGTGAGACGTGGAAAAAAATGGCATTACTTAAGGTGTGTTTTGGTAGAATAGTGATATGAAGAAAGTCTCATATATAATGATTTAAATTTTGTCTTGTAAAATATGCATTCATGAATGAAAGGCATTCAAGTGTTCTGCACTTGACTAATTTAGTTTCTTATATAATATGAGTGTCAGAAATTAAATTTTTTTATGTTATTTGTAATGCTGGACATTGGTGAAAGTAAACCTCAAAATGCCCCTATCTAGTTGTGATGTCTGACAAAAATGCTACCATAGAAGATTACGAATTTAGATTGAATCTGGAGTTCAACTTGGAAAATATAAATGAAATTTTTCTCCCCTGAACTTTTGCAGACTGTTGTTCAGGTTCTCAATTTATTCTCATTTTTAACTTGTTGATAGAAACCTGGATGTACTTTTTGGGTGTGCTGTTTTTAAAACTTATCTTGTTGATTGTGTCCTAAATGTCATTCAGATAGGAATTTTTAAAAATGTAACTTTGATTCTGGAAGTCAGAACACCTTTTTAAAATCTGTAGTCATAGAGGCAAGAACTGAGAGAAACTGGTGCGTTTCTTGCACTTGGTTATGGAGAGTCTAACCCAGTGTAGAACACTGGTCACACATGGTGTGTTTCAGCTTCTGACAGAGTCTATCTTTAGAGACATTGTATATCCTCAAATCTAAGATGCTATCAGATATTAGAGTCTCCATTATTTTATGTACCATTAAAAGTAAAAAAAAATGCTGCCAGTTAAATTGGTACACTGTTCTTAACATTTTTTAAAAATTAAGACATAATTTATATATGGTTAAATTTACCTAGCTTAATGTTTAGTTCTGCAAGTTTTGACAAACATACACAACCACCTTGGAAACTGAAATATAGAATAATTCCATGCACAATGTTTTAACCCATATATTACATTTAATGAAATTGAAAGAGACTTTAATTTGAAACATTTTCATTGTATTATTCTTGTGCAGTCACAGAAGGGAACATATAAAGAAAATAATAAAAACAAATTTTTACTCTTATATTCAGAGTTTCATTCTCCTTTCAAACTAGAGCTATCAGAGACTGTTATTTCATTCATTGTTGTCCTCTGCAATCAGGAGTGTGGGAAATGATACTGCATTTCTGGGAATATGCTCTACTATTGCTCCAGGGATTTTCTTTCAAGTTTTTTATGTTTGTTACACAACTTTTAGCCCCCATTTTCTTATTTGGCTAACTCTATGCTGTGTTTTTTTCCTCAATTGAGTAACATGCCACTGAAAGTTAAGCAGATTCTGTTCGAAGTCAAAGTCAGCAGACACTTTCTGACAAATTGGTGCTTGCAGCCTTAAGGTTAGTCTTGCTGGATACATGTAGCCATTGATATTATTGGCTGTCTGTTGCTTTGAAATATCTTCATCTTCTTGTGACTGAAAACAGGGTGAGAGCCAAGAAAGCACCATTGTCCCCTCTCTGACCCTTCCCCACGTACAGTGCCACAACACAGCGAAGCAGGTTGCCCTGCTCTGGCAAGTCCCTAAGGCTCTGCCCCTTACAACATAACAGGTACACCGAGACAAAGAAATATGGCCCAAATGAAAAAAATAGTTCAAACTCCAGAAAAAGAACTAAATGATGAGGAGATAGCCAACCTATAATGTACAGAATTCAAAACACTGGTAATCAGTATGCTCACAGAAATTATTGAGTATGGTCACAAAATAAAGGAAGAAGTGAAGATTATACAAAGTGAAATAAAACAGGGAACCAAAAGTGAAGGGAAGGAAACCAGGACTCAAATTGACAATTTGGAACAGAAGGAAGAAACAAGAATAAAAAAAAAAAAAAATGAGGAAAGGGTTAGGAACCTCTGGGAAAACTTTAAATGTTCCAACATCCAAATCATAGGGTGCCAGAAGGAGAAGAGGAAGAGCAAGAAATGGAAACTTATTTGAACAAATAATGCAGGAAAACTTCCCTAATCTGGCAAAGGAACTAGACAGGCAAGTCCAGGAAGCTCAGAGAGTCTCAAAGAAATTGGACTCAAGGAGGAACATACCAAGGCACATTGTAATTACATTACCCAAGATTAAAGAGGAGAGAATCCTAAAAGAAGTAAGAGAAAAGGAGAGAGTTAGCTACAAAGGAGTGCCCATAAGACTATCCGCTGATTTCTCAAAAGAAACCTTGGAGGCAAGAAGGGGTTGGAGAGAAGTATTCCAAGTCATGAAAGTCAAGGACCTACATCCAAGATTGCTCTATCCAGCTAACCTATCATTTAGAATGGAAGGGAAGATAAAGTGCTTCTCAGATAAGGTCAAGTTAAAGGAGTTCATCATCACCAAGCCCTTTTTATATGAAATGTTAATGGGACTTATCTAAGAAAATAAGGATCAAAACTATGAACACTAAAATGACAACCAACTCACAACTGTGAATTCCTGAACCTAAAACAAAAACAAAAACAAGCTAAGCAAACATCTAGAACAGGAACAGAATCACAGAAATGGAGATCACGTGGAGGGTTATCACAAGGGAGTAGGATGGAGAGAATGGGGGAAAAGGTACAGGGAATGAAAAGCATAGCTGGTAGGTACTGGGGGAGGTTAAGAATAGTATGGGAAATGGGGAAGCCAAAGAACTTATATGCCAACCCATGGACTTGAACTAAAGTGCGGGGGATTATGGGGGATGGGGGGTGTAGGGCGGAGGAGGGTAAAAGGGAGGAAAAAAAGGGACAACTGTAATAGCATAATCAATAAAATGTATTTAAAAAAAAAAAAGAAATATCTTCGTTTTCTCCACGAGATTTGGCTGTTTCTTTGCCTCCAGTGATTTTGCTTGTTTGGCAGCAGCACCATGTCCAGCAGTGCCACAGTGCAGCATGGACACCTGGGACCACAAGTGGGCACGCTGGCCTCGCGACTGTCGCCTGGCTGACAGCGACTGGAAGATGCTATTGAGAGCAAGACGCACTGGTTTCACACTTGTTAAAAAGTGAAAAAAGTGTGCATTTGAATTGGCAAAATACGGTATTATGTTCTCCACTGCACATTTTTTTGAGCAAGTAGATTGAGGTATATGGTGATTAGTTTACAGACTTAAAGATCTTTGGGAGCAAAGCTAGGGCCAGACACTGGCTTTTTGTCTGCTTGTTTGAAGTTCTTTTTGAGTACTTTTCGAGAGATATTTTGATTTAACAGGAGGTTGGTGTGGTAGCAAAAGTATTGGTCTGGTGCTCAGACAGGTATGGATTCTGGTTCTGTGCTTACAAACTTGTGACTCTGGATGTTACTTATATTCCCTGCACCTCATTTTTTTCACCTGAGAAATGAGATGACAGTGATACCTGTTTGAGAGGAATAGTATGAAAGTACTTTAATTTAACTTTTATATGACTTTATGCTTCATTATATAATTAATATTAGATTATTTTCTAATAAATTGCAATTTTAAAAATAAAGCTTTTTTAAAAAAATAGGTTCCTGACAAATATTTGATCTTGATCTATGACATGTAGCACATACTTGTAATTTTAGAACATACCTCCGACCCCCAATCTAATGTTAAATTCTCTTCCTGAGGAAAACAATCTTGAGTATATCTCAAATTCTAGAAGGAAAAATATTCTACAGGCAAGTATCCTGAGATATGTTTCTTTTCATTAAAAGTATAGGTAATGAAAATCTTAAGATTATAAAATGAGCCCTGGCTGGTGTAGCTTAGCAGATTGAGCGCAGGCCTGCAAACCAAGGGGTTGCCTGTTCAATTCCCAGTCAGGGCACATGCCTGGGTTGTGGGCCAGGTCCCTATTTGGAGGCACGTGAGGGGCAACTGTACATTGATGTTTCTCTCCCTTTCTCCGTCCCTTCCTCTCTCTCTAAAAAAATAAATAAATAAAATCTTAAAAAAAGATTATAAAATGACAAAGATTCAGGTGAAGATCAGTAAGAGTGAATAATTTATTTTTTTCTTACCCAGCTATATTTTCTCCTTCATACATACAAAAATATATCTGTAGCAATATGAATTTCATATTTTACTTTTTAAACATCTAAAAGTAAAATAAGATGGATGACTTAATGAACTATTTGGTGTTTATTTTAAAGGTGACTTTTTGTTAAAATTGTTTACTGGGGAGTCTAATTTAATATTACTAGAATTGTATGAAGCTTTAAAAAACAAAATTCTAGTTATATGATGTGAATGTTATGTATATATATTTGTTGTTTGAAATTTTCAGCTGAAGTATATATAAATGTACTTCCATTTAAAAGACTATATATCATGATCAGAGCATCTCAACTCAAAAGATGCTTACTCTGGGTGTAATGAAAATGACTGAGTATTATAGTCTGTAATTGGATTTTTTTTCAGATACTTTACAAAATGATATTTGTGTATAATGGTGAAGTTCAGTTATATAATAGTACAAGAATATGCTGTGTCCTGTTATAGGTTCATTAATACATTTTTGTCTAAAATTGATAATAAATGACAGAACTCTAAATGAAAGAATTATAAGTTTGTCTTGTCACTAATTATGTTTTTTAGAGCCAAAAAATCTGAAATTTACTAATTGATAAAACTTACTTAGAGATTAAATGTCATCTTGTCATTGTTGCCTTTGGGTTTTGTAATGCTCTGAAACTTGACTATTAATTTTTGAAAGACCATTTCATTAATTTTGAGCTGTTTTACATTTAGTGTAGGGAATTAATTCTGTAGAATTTTAGGCCACAAAATACTTTTTATATTAATCTTCTGATCTCACAGAGAGTAGGGACTCGAGCATGACCTTCTCAGAAACAAGGATTTTGCTGGATAGGAAAAGTTTATTATATAAGGTAGAAATAACTCATCATCAGATTTGTTATTTAGTAGTACATACTTATTTTCTTTGTACTTGATTTTTATTCCCAAAATGGCTTATATGAATGAAACTAAACATACTTCCAGAATATTAAAATGCATAAGCTGCATGTATCTTTCAGCTTTGTGACTTCTATAGAAATGTGGGAATGGATTGCTGAAGGCTAATTGTTTTCTTAAAATTCATCAAGTATAAATTTTATTTATATCCTATTGAAATGATAGAATTTATCCTCCAAGTCAACAAAATAGTTTTACAAGAATGGAATAAAGAAGCTCTTTAATGTACTGGTATTTTTAGAGGATGGCATAGTCTGATGATTATAGAATTATGCATGTGGTCTAATGCTATTCCCTAAATTACATTGAGACTATTTAGTGAATGTTGTAGAAAGTACCACATTGTTTAGCTGTAAAAAGAAACATTGTTCTTACATTTTAAGACTGTGAGTGAGACAACAAACCAGTTATTTCTGGTTGAAACGATTTCACTTTACTTAGTGATGGTCCATTTCAAATGCAGTGATATTGAAAACACTATAAAATACTGTGTACTTTTGTGCTCTATATTTAACACAAAATTTCAAACTTTAAAAAATCCCAAATCTGTAGTATTTTTATTGTAAACGATTGTTAAAATACTTAAGTATTCACTAATCTTTACTAGTTAAAGTTACACTGTACCTTAGAAAACTGAACTGAGAACAAGAAAGTAGGTAAACAATGTAAAGTCAGAGAAGCTAAAGCAGGTGTCACAAAGTTCAGGCATTTTTCTCTGAAGGGCGGGAACATATTCCTTGCTCTAACTGTATCAGATTTCACTTACATTTAATCATACCAGGCAATAAATAGCAAAGTGGACAGTTACAATCCTAGTATAAGCTTATTGTCAGCCATGTTATAAAAAAATAGCTTTGATAAGAATTGGCACCTAAAAAGTAGGATTTACATTCATTTTTACTAATAATACACCATTAACCAGTAAAACATAAAACATTTGTTTCATTTCATCATACTTTTCAATTTCACTTGTAAAAAGTGAAAACCTGTGAATAGATGTTGCAGGAAGTTTTTTCTTTTTCACTGATAGAGAGTTCTGTGATCAAGTAAGTTTGGAGATTGCTGATCTGTTTCACTCTACCTGTTTTTCCTGCCTCTGGTCTAGCTTTCCTCCCATCAATTCTCCCTGTCAGCCAGGGAAAGCAACTGGTAAATGCAACTCTGATTCTGTCACTTTCTTGCTTAAAACACTTCCATTCTATTTTTTTCCCCTTTAATGCCAAGGGCCAACTTCCACCCTGTAAGACAGCTGGGAGGGACCCTGCATCCTCTGCAGCTTTCATTCCTTCCCATCCCTGACTCTGCTTTACCTGTGCCTAGAGGACTTCCACCTCTTTCTTCACAAGGCCGTGTCTTTTCATTATGTGGGTATGTGGCACTGTTATTTTCCCAGAAGACCTTTCTATCTCTGACCCAGGTGGGGGGTGCCCTTATGTAGCCAGTTGTCCCGCCAGCTTGGCCTGGACTGCTGCTGTTTGCTTGTCTCCATCGTGACAAACGTAAGCAAGTGTCTCTCTAGGACTTACCACCATGACTGTCCTAATGTGTACATTGCAAACTAATGATTAAATACATTGATTAAAACCATGTTTTCGAAGGAAAATGATGTGGAAAAAGGGCCCTTTACAATGTTAATTGATAGAAGATATATAATTAGAAGTCTGTGTATCCCAAAATAGATTAGATGAAGGATTATAAATATTGCCAGTTTTGTTTGCCAAACTTTGCATTTAAATTTTTTATGATTGCTTTATCTCTTGTTAAAGACAACAACATATATTGACTAATATGTACTGATAATACATATATTGAAAGGCAGGGAAATGTGCAATAACCAACTTAATGTCAAGTAGTTAAAATAAATGCCACTTTCTAATTTCTTCCAAAAGTTTTGGTCATTATTCTATGACCAAGTTAATAATCTGTGATAAGATCACTAAGGCATCAGATAGTGAAAAAATATTTTTCTTGTATTTAAGGAAATATATATTATAAAAATTGAATTAAAACTCTATATGATAACTTTTACTCCTTGGTTGAAGTGGCAAATTCTGTTCTTCAGAAATGAAAGGACCATTTAGCACTTCTGTACAGCCTGATTATTTGATTTTGGGCAACTTGAGTCATGTCTTCCCTTAATTATTCATTTCTGCTTGCCTCCCTCTTTCCTTTCCCCTCCTTCCTCCCACCCCCACTTTAAGTTTGATTTTAAAATGTTATTCCCAACTCATTGGTAGTAAAACTGATTGAATGTTTCTCAGATAATTGTTAAGCCTTTGAAAAGTTATGTTATCAAATTGCTGGAATTTGAAAGAAGAAAATCTGTTGGAATTAAAGTAAACTTATCTTGGAATTCTACCTTAATGTGTTGCAAGTTTCTTAGAGCCTGCATCCCTCAGCATAATTCATGCTCTGACTTCCTCCATCACACTGTCCAGTGAGCCTTACTGGGAAAGTAAGTCAACACCGTCTGGGGAATGATGCAATGGAAGCTGGGTTCACAGCCTCCCCCTGACTTCAGTCACCCCCCCTCCCCCGCCCCAGTCCCTTGCTTTTTCCTGCTGTACTGGGCCAAGTGAACTCAGTTTTTCCACATTAGGAGCATCCTCTGCTACAAATTTTGTTGCTGGCAGGTGCATGCATGTGTTTGCATGTATGAATCATTATGTCTAGCCTTTAATACAGAGGTGCATATTTGATCTGTGGGCCTTATGTTGGAGTATTCCTATTTAACGCTATTATA
This sequence comes from Anoura caudifer, assembly GCA_004027475.1. Classification (NCBI taxonomy): domain Eukaryota; kingdom Metazoa; phylum Chordata; class Mammalia; order Chiroptera; family Phyllostomidae; genus Anoura; species Anoura caudifer. The sequence goes on along the minus strand of PVKU01017270.1, from coordinate 3,594 downwards.
TGATACCTTATGGATTTATGATGAGTGCTTCCCAGATGCCAGGTACTATGCCAAATGCTGTGAAGTCTGCAAAAATACAAGTCTTTTATGTTGTTTTGCAGATTTTTAACTTTAATTTCCCCACAGATACACTTTTTGTCTTGTTATTAGCATTTATTGATGAATGTTAATCTGCTGTGTAGATCATTGAGATTTGACTGTAAATGACAAATATGAAAGCTGATAAATGTTTTACATCTTTTTGTTTAGCAAAATTTGTTATTTAGTTGCTAAACTATGTTTTCCTAGGTACCAAGCTAAAATAAACTTTCACATTTATTTCATGTGTAACTATAAAGAATCAGGAAAATACATTATTACTTTCTTTTTTTTCTTTTGAATGCTCAAGAAATAAAACATATTACTCAAATGACTAGCTGTGTCTCTGGGAGTTTGTACTGTAACCCTGTCAGCCTTTGGCGCTCATCATTCTGCTAGAAAGAGGCAGCACGTTTACAGAGAACGGAAATAAATGTGTTGTTTAGTGTGCAGTTGTCTCCTTCTGTCATGGATATTTTCACTTTAAAGTAGAATGGAGGCAGGAGCAAACACAGTTATCACTGACTGGATACCAGTAAGGGCATTCTATTAAAAATGTTGATTAACGTATGTAACATGGACTTTTTGGGTACACAGTTCCAGCAATTTTGCCCCTTGCACAGGTTATGAAAACTGCACCATAATCAGTATATAGAGCAGTTAGCTTCATCCCTCCAAAAAGTTCCCTTTTGCTATTTCATAGTAGTTACTCCTTCCCTCATCACTAACACCTTGTGACTACTGATCTATTCTCTGTCAGTATAGTTGGCTTTTTAAGAATGTCATAAAAATGGAATCATTCTCTTGAGACCACCTTCTTTCACTTAGCATGATGCCTTTGAGTTTCAGCCAACTTTGATACGTACTAGAAGTTCCTTTATATTGATTAGTGTAATCCGTAGTGTGGATGTACTACAGTTTGTCTGTTCACTCACTGAATGCTATTTGGCTTGTTTCCTATTTTGAGTCGTTATGAATAGAACATTCACGTACAGGTTTTTGTGTAAAAATGAAGCTTTTATTTCTTTTGTGTGTAGGAAAGTGATTGCTGAGTCATATGATAAGTATTTGCTTAATGTTAGAAGAAGTTTCCAAATGATTTTCCAGAGTGGCTGTACCATTTCCTATCCAACCAGTGCCTGGGAGTTTTATTTGCTCTTCGTTCTCACCTCACTTAGTATTGTCCGTATTTATTTTAGCCATTCTAATAGGCCTCTAGTGATACCTCATTTTGTTTTTAATCTACATTTTCCTTATGTTGCTAGATGTTAAGGAGCTTATCATGTAATTTGCATGTGTAGGTCCTGTCTAGTGAACTAAGTCCTTTGCTGATATTTAAATTGGATAGTTTGTTTTCTTGTTGAATAGTCATAGTTATTGATATATTCTATGTATAAGTTCTTTGTCTAATGTAATTTGCAGATATTTTCTCCTGGAGTGTGACTTATCCTTTTATTCTTTTAACTGTATTTTATAGAGTAAAAGTTTTTAATTTTAATAAGCTGTAATTGAGAAAATTTTTCTTTTATGGGTTGTTCTTTGGTATCTTATCAAAGATACGATTACCTAACCCCAGATCATAAAGATATTATCCTATGGGTTTTTTTTAAAAAAAGGTTTTAAGCTTTTCATTTGTATTTATTTCTGTTATTAATTTTGATTTGATTTTTGTTAAAAGTATAAAGTTTAGGTTTAGGTTTCTTTTTCTTTTTTCGGCATATAGATGTTCAATTATTACAACATCATTTGTTGAAAAGACTATCATTTCTCTGTTCATTTTGAACCTTTGTTAAATAAGTTTTTTTTATATCTGTGCAGCTGTATTTCTGGACTTTCTGTGTTCCATTGATCTAAATATCTATCCATTGGTCAATACCACGCTATCTTCATTACTGTAGCTTTATAGTAAGTCTTAAAATCAAAGAGCAGGTTCTCCAGCTTGTTCTTTCTCAAAATTGTTTTCTATTCTCATTACTTTACCTTATTATATATTTTAGAATCAGCCTGTCAATATCTACAAAATCCCACTGGGTTTTGACTGGAATTTTGCTAAGTGTATAGATCAATTTGAGAATTGACCTCTTTACTGTGTTAAGTGCTTTAGTCCATGATCATTGTGTAAGCCTCTCTATTTAAGTTAGATGTACTTTGGTTTCTTTTCTCGGTGTCATGTAGGTTCCAGAATACAAATCCTACATACATTTTGTATTTTTTAGTTCATTTTTGTGTTATTTTGAAACTGCTCATTACTATATATAACAATACTCTTGGTTTTTGCAAAAGGCAATATAAAAAGGCATTTTCTTCTTCTTTCTGTGGACTAAGGGACTCCTTCCTGCTCCTTGACCCTGAGCTGCAGGGCTTCTTCTCCTTACACTCTCTCTTACATCCATTGTCTGCTTCCAAGTTTTGGGCTGCCTTCAGTTCTGGCTGTATAGCGGAGGGGAAAAAGGCATTTTGCATTCTGGTCCTCTGCAGTCCACCTGCTTCAATTTAATCTGAGTCCTCAAATTGTTGCTTCATGCATTCTGAGTTTTATAGCTGTAGTCTCTTGGAGAGACAGAGTACAGTGTGCTTACTTCATCTTTGCTAAAACTAGACCTAATACCAATGTGTATGCAGTGACTGAAATTAACTCTTTTAAATAACATCTCAAGTTCTGTTTGCTATGAGCAGGCAAGCCACCTATGTGTTGAGATCTCATAGCATTTTTCCCTGGTCTGCTGTCAGGAAAATTATATTGTAACTCTTTTCCCAACTCTAAGTACCAGGCTCTTATTTATAATCTTAAAGTATTTATTAGGGGAAAATATAACATTTTGGACCTTGAGTTACTGTAATTGAATATTTGATGTCTGAAGAACATATTTGTGACAATTTTTCTTAAAGAAAAATTATGATTGTGAATTATGTTGGAATGAAGACCACTTTTGCTGGCCACCTTGACAAACTAGAGAGGATTGAAGTATCCACATTTTAAAAACAAATGTTTGTGTAAAATAAATTGTGTGAAATTTAATGTTATGCACTTAAAATTTTTATATAAATGATGAGAGGTGGTGGCAGATATTTAAAACAAATAATAAACTTTCTTAATTTGAATAGGAGTCTCAGATTTTATCTTTTATTCACTACTTTAAAAACTGCTGATTTATCCAGTTAGAAATCCTACAGTGAGAGCATTAACATTTCTTTTTGTGTTGAAATTAGGGTAAATACATTTTCTTTTAAATTTGTTGGTCACTTTTGCATTTAAACTTTGTTATAGATGTGCCAAGCACAAGCCAGTGTAACCAACCACAGAATTCGGACTTCATTTCCAGTAATAACTGTTCTTTTAAGTGTAAATTTTAATTAATTCTGCAGTCCAGCATAATAAGTTAGAGGTATAGTTATATAGTTTTTGTTTTATTCTGGTTTCCCCTGAAACTAAATATATTTAGTAGCCTTTATATCTGTCATAACATGTTCTTGCATGGGGAAAAAGTAAACGAAGTAGTTCTGGGGTAGGGGAAA
>PVKU01017269.1:0-12014 GCA_004027475.1 Anoura caudifer | reverse complement strand
TGAAAAGATGAAATGCTAATCCTGACCCCACCATCATCTGGATGTTTGGACCTGAAAAGGAGAGGAATGGGTGGACTGAAAGCAGAGAATGAGCGAAAGGGCTACTGATAGCATAAAAATTGATAAATTACCATGCACTTTACAACAGATGTTCTCAAGCTTTGCTGTACATTAGTACACCCTAGAAAGCTTTTAGAAGTCTCAATTCCTAGGCCACATCCCATGCCAACCCTATTAACTTGTGGGCAGGACCTCAATCTCCCTGGCATTGAAAAACCCTGCAAGTAAGTGCCTTGCCACCCAAAATGTGTTCTGTGGAGCGGCATGGCAGTGTTATCGGAGAACTTGTTAGCAATGCAAAATGTCAAGCCTTATCCCAGACCTACTCAATCAGTGCCTATGTTTAAGAAGACTGAAGGTGATGAATACGATGAACTGAGAAGCACTCTTTAGAACTCTGGTTGTCAAACATGGCTGCACCTTGGATCACCTGGGGCACTGGAAAATAACACTGATGCCTCCACTTAAAAACTCATTCAGCCACATGCTCATATAAGTACTAAAGCAAACATCATAAAAATGTACTGTATCTTCAGTAGCAATTATTGAACTGGCAAGTATCCAGACTTTTACTGGAACTGAGTCATTACCACTTATTTATATATGTCTTATTGCTGGGTGTGCAGTACAATGACAGTTAGTAGGAGAGACAGAGTTCGTATGTCCCACAAAGCCTAAAATATCTATTATTTTGTCTTTTCCTGAAATGTTTGCTGCCCCTTGTCTATAACATGTCCTTAAATTTTCCCTAAACTGCCAAATATCATTAACATTTCAATTATTTTCATATGTTCAATATGCTTGTTGTAGTTTTTCCATCCATTTCCCTACCACCACAATGCTTTGGCAGAAAGGAAAGCAATTCCTTTAATTAATTTAGGCTAAGATACTTAATTCATCATCTCTGCAAAAATAGTATGGCTGACTATCGAGCACTAATCCCACAGTCATTTTACCTGCTGTTACTTACTAAGAGAACACTACATTTCTTAGAGTGACAATCTATTCAGTTCCTTGGCACAAAACAGAATTAGTCTGAATCAATCACAAACGTTTTTTTCAAACAATCTATTCAGGATGCTTGTTTTGGTAGTCTCTCCTGCTGACAGAGTTGATGATATGACTGGGTTTTGACTTAAGTTGTAAATAAAAATAGCTGGGATTTCTGATAAAATTTTAATTGCTTGATACAGTGATAAGCTTTGTGAAGAGTAATCATTTTGTCCCTATTCTTGTCATTCTGGTTACAATTTTGGTATGAGGTTATGATGCCAGGTACAAGGGCAGCCACTATATAACCATGAGAATAGGGCCAAGAGAATTGCAGAACCCAGTGTAGAGTCCTGTTATAATTGAACCAGAAGCATGGACTATGAGGTTTCTTCCCCATCCCACTTCCAGCTTCTTGATAAATAAATACAGTGAACCTTATTGCTTAAGTGCCTTTGTGCACATTAAGGTAGTTATGATTCTTATATCTAACAGATATAAGAAGACTATAAGAAGAAGGCATTTTTCAACACCATACTGGAAATAGTAGGAACACTTTGTAAAGTATATGATTTTCTAACCACTATGCTGTACACCTGAAACTAATATAAAATTATATTGACTGTAAACTGTAATTGAAATTTGTTTTTCTTAATATTTTATTTATTCATTTTTTTAGAGAGGGGAAGAGAAGGAGAGAAATATCAATGTGTGGTTGCCTCTCATGCAACCGTACTGGGAACTGGCCTGCAACTCAGGCATGTGCCCTGTCTGGGAATTGAACTGGCGACCCTTTGGTTCACAGCCCACACACAATCCACTGCGCTACACCAGCCAGGGAAATTTGTTTTAATTAAAAGCATTAAATTTATCTATTCCCCCAGTTTTTTAAATACCCAGTATTTGCCAAATGCATGCATATGTGAGGAATGGTTCCTGATGCTTTCCAGACATTTTGTGTGGGTCACTCTAACAACAACCCTGTCAAATATACACATCTCCTCTTTTACCTCTAAGAAAACGGTTTCAGAGTAGTGTCACTGTCTCAACTACACAGCCAGTAAGTAATGGAGTCAGAATCATCTGGTTTCAGAGGAAGTGATATCTTTGCTTGGTTTCTACTCTTCAGTTATCTCATTTTGGGGGACTATATGATCCATATCTCATAGGTGATTAGATTTAAGCAACAGACTGTGAGATGGGTCCCTTTATTTCAGTTTTATAAATAATCAGCACTTAGGTTTGTAGGTGGTGTTTGCATGTTCCTTCCTGGTGCTCAGGCCCAGAGTGCGGGCTCTGTGTGTTGCATTCAGGCTCACATGACCTATTTCCCCTTTGATGTTCACTAAGTACACAGGTCCCTAAATCTCACCTCTATTTCACCTTTAGGCTGCTCTCTCTCTCTCTCTCTCTCTCTCTCTCTCTCTCTCTCTCTCTCTCTCTCTCTCTCTCTCTCTTTAATTCATAGTCTGGCTTCTGAAAGGATGAATTTGTTGTTTAAAATTACAAATAACATCCATAAAGTTCAGAAAACAAAACCTATATAACAATTTATGATGAAGCCTTTTTCTAACATTGTTCCCCAGTTTTCCAATTTTCTCCACTTTCTAAAAGGTAATTTTCTTAGAAGTTTTCTGCATATCCTCACAAACACCCACTTAGTATGTATAAAAGCATATACAGATATATATCATACTTACCTAAAATATAGCATAATGCATAGGACCTGCATTTTCTTTTTTTTCTCCTTAACAACATGAAATAATGGATTTTTAACAGTTGATTTTACATACTAGTTATGAGGGATACTTTGGGACTTGAGATTCTTCCTGTTGCCTCTTATACCACAACAGCTACCAACTCCTCCCTCCTTGGTTGGTTTCATTCAAATGTCCTGAATACAAATCTTAACACTTTTCCAAAAAGTTGCATCTGAATTAAAGAGGTTTTACTTTTTATAAGCTGTGTGCCACCTTGCAAAAAAAAGTATCTGAGGTAACAATATGTAACTCAACTTTGTCTGCTGCTTCTTCCTCTGGCTATAACATCTTGAACTGGTAGGAAAATAAATTAAATTGGCACTGGTAATGCACAGCATAAATATTGTTGTTCAGCAGTGTCCACTCCCTAGTGAGTTTTCAGTGTAATGCCTTACTTCTCATATAGCACTTTGCAATTTGCATGTGTTCTATATTTTTATTTTCTCCAGAAGTTTGAGCCTCTTATTCCTACTTTATAGATGAAGAAATGTTTTTATTTTTATTGAATTTATTGGGGTGATGTTAGTTTATGAAATTATATAGATGAAGAAATTAAAGATGTTAAGTGACTTATATGTTATTCCAACCATTTTCCCTAGAATATCCAAGTGGATGATATGAAATCTTATCAATTGTGAACAACTTCTAGATATACAACTACTTCTCTGTTGAGTGTCCCAACTTGCAGGTATGTTTGGTATGTTCTGAACAAGGCAGCTTTTGGAGTTAAGATTGTGGTTTTTATCTCTCATCTGATAGCCTTCCCTTCCCTTCCCTGCCATACTTGTTCAAGGAAGGGAGAAGCCACTTGACCACTGTATATAAATGCTGCTGGGCCCTCCTCAGCAACACAAGTGAGAACATTACACACTTCCAAACTCCACAGGATAGGTTCTGAGCTAGTTCATCAAAGACTGTAAGACATTCTCAGATCTAGTCTGAATTATGAGTACTCCTTCAAGTATTGAAACACTCAACTTCTATTCACAAATGGTATTAAGAAAATCTAAAACAGAAAATCCAACATTTTATAAGAGGGCAATGAATATTTTTGATAAATTCATGTACAGACTGAATTTTGGTCTAAAACTCGACTACTATGTGAAACATGTGCCCCTCAGGACTCCCCTCTGAAATGGTTGTCAGACCTCTCTGGTAGCTTCAGATTGTGTTTATCACTTGTGTAATTTTAGTCTGATAGAAAATGTCTGAGACCTGTTTATGATTCTTTCTTCATTAAACATATCTTTTACAGTGCATTATACTTAAGATTCTTGTAAAAATGTGATTTAATTCTTATAGAAATACCTGATTAGGCAGATAGAAATTTGTGTGAGTGTGAGCATAATTGTCTACCACTAATTTTCATCCCCTAAGCACTGGTCTACCAAGTCTTGGAGTCATTGCTCTTTTGGCTGCTTTTTCAGTAAGATAAAGGACTACTTACATGGCTTACAGTGGCATAAACTGGGTTTATTTGTTTGAATGATAATTATAATGTTAGTCTGGATTTCAAGTGAATTTTAATTTGATCTGCTAACATGTAGGGGAAAAAGAAATCTATTTCCCAAAGAAATAAATCTGTCATTATCTTATATTCAGATCATTGTTACTTTAATTGAAAATATTTAATCTGTACAATGAGCTCAGCTTATTTTTGACTGCACCTTTAATATGATGGGAAAATTGAATTTTCTAGGAAAGTAGCCAGACAGCTTCAAAATGTCTTATACATCAAGGCAGATTGCTTTTTGATTTGCTCTGATGCCAGGCCTCTTGGGTTAAATCCCAGCTCCAACATTTACATGTTAAATGGCTTTGTGTCTATTGTCAGGTAACCTCTCTGGGCCTCCATTTCCTCATCTGCAAGGGGAGATGGTAATTAATATCTTCATTACTGGGTGTGAATTAATTGAGTTAATTGTGAATTATTTGAGTTGCTATACATAGAGTAAAAAATTGGTTTTGTGATTCCATTTTTGGTCTAAGTTCTGTTTTTAAACCTTCAAAATAAAAGTCTGTTTAATTTTTTTTGCAAAGAAAATACGGTGTTAATCAGTAGACTTTTGATTTCCCAGCATGCCAAAACCCCCACTTATAGCCAAAGATAATGCATTAGTAGAGTAAGAATATAATTTTAAACTAAGTATATTCAATATCCCCAGACAGTAAAAATATATTGCATCCATAAAATAATAAACTAGAGATCACGGAAATTAAAATATTGATTGTTGATTATTGAAATAAAATATTCAATAACTGGACTGAATAACTGAATGAGCATTGGTAAAGAGCAAATTAGTAAGGTGCAAAGTTAAGCAAAGTAATTCTCCCAAAATATGATAAAATAGGACCAAAAGATTACAGAAATTGCAACCTTCTAATAAGTTTTGAAAAAAATAGAGGAGAGATGTAGGAAACAAATACCCTGTAAAGTACATGATTGTCTAACTACTATGCTGTACACCTGAAATTAATACAAAATAATGTTGAATGTAAACTGTAATTTAAAAAATAAAAATAAAAAATACTATATAGGAGACAAAATTCTCAAAGAAGTAATATGTAGAAAATATATGAGAAGATATAAATAATATACAATAAAGAATAAGTAGATGGGCAATTCTCAGAACTGATCAATACATGAGTCTTACCTTCCATCCTTAAAAAACAGTTCCTGAGGATCAGTTTAAATGTTGTTAATGTGCTGATTTAGTTAGAAAGTGTGAACCCAAAGCAATGAGGGTGGGAAAAATAGACCATTAGGCAGGGAAAGATGTAAAGAAATGTGATCGCATGTGATGTTGTGCTGGCTACTACTTCACAATGAACCACAAAGACTGGGCAGGCACAATGGACTTGTCCATTGGAAGGCAAAAGTATGCCTCAGATCAGTTGACAGTGTGAAAGAAGGAAGCAGTGGTATTTATCTTCCTGGTTCCCTCCTGCCTCGCACTTCTCATTAGTCAACATTCACTCCCTGGAAGCTTCTCCCACACTTCAGAGAAGCATCATTTAGTCCCTTATCACCTCCTGAGGAAACTAGATACTACTCTCTGTACTGTAGCCATTTCACCTGAGTAAGGAAGTAGAGTTGAAAAGCAGCAGTAAAAGGCATGGAGTGAGTCTTTTCTGGGTTGTATCCCAGCAGTTGATTGTAGTGCATCCTCAATGCTGATTACTCCACCAGGCAGAAAGAAGGAGATGGTCAAGGATGTCATGAAGTTACCCACTGTCCAATGCAGTCCACAAATGGAAAAGATCTGCTGAGGACTAAACAGGATAATTTTTAAAAAGTGTTTCACTCACAGAGTGTAATACATATTCCAGATAACCAGGATTTTAAAAAATAACTAAAAACCTTCAGAGAGAAAAAACAATACTTATAAATGGTTAAGAATGTGATACCAGAATTTTACTAGCATCATTAGGTAAAGGAGACATGGATAGTATCTTCTAAGTACTGATAGGAAATAACATTGCCCTCAGATTTCCAATACTCTATTCAGCTATCACTCAAGTGTGAGGGCAAAGGAAAGACAGTATCGGGCCAAAATGATTCAGAACATCTCAAGCATTAAAATCCTTCATGAAATACTCTCTGACATAATAATCAGAAGAAAAATAAATCTAAGTGGAATTGAGATACAAGAAGCAACAGTGAATCAAAAAAGATGACTTAAAGTTAGTTTGGAGATAAGTAAGTGTTGACTGTTAAAAAACAATGTTGGATAGAAACCTAGATCTGAATTTCCAGAAGATATTGACATGATAGCTGGAGTTGAACAGGGAAGAGAGTGGAGAAAATTAAAAGCTTGCTAAGTTTTTAGACTTGCTGAGAGAGAAGCCTACAAACTGCAATTAATTCTAGAGTGTTTAAGAAAATCTTAAGTGATGACTTAGTTAAGTTAGATGTGATTCTGATCAAAATCCCAGGTGGAATTTTCACAGAACTTGGTGAGCTAATTTTAAGCATCTATATCAAATAGTGTAGTGGCAGGTTTTGCTCTACCGGTCATCAAAATATGTTACAAAGTCATTGGAAATAAAACAGTGTGATAAAGATACCAGCAGGGACAAATATAGTAGTAGAAAAATAGAGTCCAGAAAGGACCTTATTATATATGGGAATTGAGGGTATGATAACAGTGACATGGTAAATTAAGTGAGGACAGATCATTCAATAAATGATTTTGAAACATGACTATCCATTTGGAGAAAAAATAATATAATCTTACATCAAACTAAGAGATGGATTTAACTGTGAAGCAAATGAAGCTTAAACCTGAGGGTCACTGTTAATAACACAAGACATCCATATATCCAAAGGCCTTGGAGGGGTCCTAAGAATGTACTTAGTACAGGAATGTGGATTTAGTTAGTGAAGTGTTTTTATGTGGTTGACAGTAATTTCTGTGTATAATTAGTAATTTCTGTGAATAATTACTGTGTATACACAGTAATTTCTGTGAATAATTACTGTGTATAATTTCTGTGTATAATTGTGACTTATTGAGTATATTGAGTATGTTGAGTATATTGACTATGTAGGAATGGCGTCTAGGAATATCTCTGTTGCCTACAGAATGAATGAACCTGGAATATAATATTACAGATTAGTGGTAATAGCAAAATATTAATGTGTCCCATGACACCTGCACTGGAAGACTGTGATAGTGGAGGAGAAACAAGGTAAAGTAAAATGTATTGGAATGCCTGAGTCCATTGGACATAAACTTGTTGCAGTACTACAAATAGGAAAAGCAGCTGAATGTGAGGTGGACCAATATTTTATGCACACCAACTATCAGGATTAAGCAATTCCAATCCAGCATTCTTGAAGGAAATGTAAGAATGTTCAAAACTCTTTTGGCAGAGTAAAACTCCCTTTTGATTAGAAAACAGGAAGACCTGAAGTACTTTGCCACTACCTACATTTCCTTTTGCTTTTGCTTTGGCACAAGAAAGAACAAAAATAAGACAGATATCCAGAGTCCTACTTTCTGCTAGACATCACAAGGCAGGCTGATGGTGCCATTCTTCTAATATTAATCTAGATGCTAAGAAAATATAGTCATTACTGTATCTACCTCTTACTAGATCAAAAACTAAGTGGTGCTAGTGCTTTTGATACAAAGTTGCTTAAGAGTCCAGGAGCCAAAGCCAGTCACCCAGAGAATGAGCAGCCAATAAATATTGAGTTAATTTCACTCTGCTTAAGCAAGGGGAGTGTGAGGAAGGTATTAGATCAAGCTGTGATTGAAAATAATTAATAATTAATGAGAGAAATATCTACCTCATTTTTCTCAGTGTTAGTGACTATATCCCTTCCTCTACATTATATATCCTATTTCCATACCACATATACTTTATTGTTATATTAGTTCTTTAAATAAAGATCTCAAGGGTTATAGAAGAAGCATAATTGAAGGGGAAATTCAGCTACATTCTTTTCAATTTAGGAAATTCCTTTGGTGGGAACATGATGACATAACCAGGCACCAACACCAACTGGTGGCACCAACATATACTCTATGATCCTGGTACCCACTAGCAGCACCCCTGTGGATTTCTCAGCACACCACTTGTTTCAGACAGGGTACTTAATTGCAAACAACAGAAATTGACTTTAACTCCATCAAAACAAAATTTATTGGAAAGGTATACAATGCCTTAAAGAATTGACAGGAAGGCTGGAGAACCAGGAGTGAAAAATAGGAAAGAACGGGGGAAGCTGGGGCATCAGAGAGCCAAGGTGATACCAAAGAAAAACAACTGGGTAAGAGCTATGTACCATGAAAACTGGCAGCTGAATAAATTCTAAATTCTCCCAATTCTTCCCATCACTACCTCCAGATACAAAGTCCTGAGAGCATCTCATTTTGTTTTCTTCTCCAGTTGCCAGGGATCAAAGAAAATAATTATTTCATTTTTCATCTTCTGATACAATGGTAAACTTATTAAATAAAAGTGTCTTTGAAGGCTAAAGATTAACTGATTTTCACTATAGCCTCAATGAAGAAAAAGTTTTGCTAGACTTTTGGTCACATTTGAGTACATATGCCTTCTCCAGAGAAGAGGCAGACTACAGAAATGGTGCTGTAGAAATTCCTGCATTTATGGGACAGATGGATAGGAAATGAAAGGCTAGAGATTCTACCACCTTTACCTGTCCAGTCTCAGTCCCCCAACCTTACAGGCAGTGTGTCTGCCCCTCTGACAGAGATTGGTAGGAGAATGAGTTTCGGCAATAAAATATGGTGTGCTAATGAATATTTAACAACCAAATCTCTGTAGGTGGGGAAGGAACTCTGATTTGTAGTTTGACAATTCCTGTGGTGTAAATATTTCCACCATAGATGATTTCAAACACATTTGTGTTTAATATTTGGCTTACAAAATTCCTGAAAATGGAACAGTTAGTTTTGGCTGCCAGTACAAGGTGACTCCAACATACCACTGAGGAGATGTGAGTGAGATAAAGAACAGGATATAAGATGAAAATTAAAACTGCCAAAACATATTTGTAAAGATAATTTGAAAAGGGAAAAGGAGATAGGTAAGAAATCAAAAAGTAGTAAAGAAGGAAATTAGAGTCAGAGTTTCAAGGACAATTAACTGGAAAGTTCTGGGAGATTACCAAGAGAAAAGTGGATTTAGGATAAGTGAAGTAAGGAATGCCATGAAAAAACAAGCAGGAGAAGCTATTACTCTCAATTTTGGTTGAAAGAACTCATTTTAAAGATGCTTTTCAGAAAACAGCAGCAGGAAGGAACTTAAGGGCCACATATATTTACTGTCTTTTGCTACAAAAATGCTCCATAACTACTTTAAAACACAATGGCTTAAAATAATAACCATTTATTATTGCCCTTAAGTCTATGGCTTGACTAGGCTCATCTGTTGCAGTTGGTTAAGGTCTGGCAGGTTCACTTTAGATTTGTGGAGATGGGAGAAAATGCATGGAGCTGTGGGGATGTTTGACATGCCTTTCTTCACAGGTGGGTGGGCCACACATGCTGTAAGCTGTGTGTCCCTTTGTTTATTTTTGTATGTTTCTGTATGTTATTTGTTCCTTTTGTGTGGCACCCAGTGGGGAGTTTTTATTTTGTTAAATATTAGAGACAAACCAAGTCAGCAGAATGCCAACAGAATTATGAAACAGAGCTTCATACAATGCATGCGAGCCCACTCAAGGCTATGGGAACAGTTTATGGGACCCAGTGTCAAGGCTATGAGAACACTACTTATCAGGCCCATTCTTGAGGTATGAGAAACTGCCTTCCTTAGCTGCCTAGACACGTGGGTAAGGAAGCCAGACTGCCTTCGTTTACCCTACAACCTATCCCTTCTGGGTACCTCACCATATAATCTGAGGATGTATTCCACAAGGTTTTCTAGATAAGGATGGCAGAACCCTGTACCCATAAACCACAACAGCAGTATAGGCTACAGCACAGGTGGCAAACACAAGGCCCACAGGCTGAATCCAGCCTTCTACCTTGTTTTATCTGGCCTGGCACCTTGTTTCTACCCAGCAGCAGTGCTGAGCTCTTGCTTAACTGTTAAGGAGTAGTTACATTTATAATATCCTAAAATTACATTCGGGCCTTTGAAAGCAACCACAAGGCTGATGTGGCCCCCCGTGAAAATGAGTTTGACACCCCTTGCTACAGCAATAAGTAATTAAAACAAGCACTGCTGCAGCAACAGTATAAGCTGCAACAGCACAGAGCCAAAACACAGGCAATTAGGCTAGGTACCCCTAAGTACAATGGCCAGTCCAATTTTCATACAAGTAAGGCCACCCATGTGGGCCACCCATCCAGAGTGTACCAGTGGTAACTGCAGCCCACACCATTCTACACCTCTCAGCAATGACCAAGAATATGGCTCTGACAGAGACCTGCCAGAGTCCATCTCACCTGGGCTTGTCCTTTGGGGTTCTGAATGCAAAGGGGAGCTGGTCCAGCCAGCTCCACAGCCTCAGCTGTGAGCCACCCCGAGCCATCCCATATGGAGTAGCTACTTAATTGCCGGGGCCTGTAATACCACTGCCCTGGCGTCGATGTCAGTCCAGGTAGACTTCCTCAAGGGCTGTGCACTGTTCCGCTGGTTCTGAAGACAAGTCCAATTTGAGACAGAAGCAGGAGAGATGTGCCATGGGAGGCCAGCCAACACGCTCAGGGGGAGTTCACTATAGACCCACTATGCTGATTGTTCAGCCACGGAGGCATACGTATTACCCAGTTTATTAAAGTGTTTTTCTGTATTTGTATTCTCTATCTGTATTTGTTCTTGTGTTTACATCTACATGAAATAAAACAGTGTGGTGAAGACCAGAGGGAAGGGGATGGGGGCTGGGTGGAGATTGCAAAGGGGGAAAGAAGAGGAAAATCTGTAATAATGTCAACAGTAAAAATAAAGTTTAAAGAAGAGAAACAAAGAAAAAATATTGGAAGCACTGCCAGGATTCTCTCCATCTCATAGCTCATCCCAGCCACACAGATACAGTGTGCACAGTTGCAGGTGTTTTGAATCATGCTGAGTGTGATTGCTGCTGACTGGTCTGTCCAAGTGTCAAAAAGACAATTGTCCCATGTCCATGCATGTAGTCACATTGGCTGATTTCATCAGCTTCAAAAACTAAAATTTCCATTTAAAGTGATGACTGGGAAATGAAAAGTATTTTAATAGAAGGAAACTTCAGCTCCTTCAGTTATTAAAATTAGTGATACCTTTAATGGTACTTCGTGAAACCAGAATAACTACATCACTTTCCTTCTCGCAAGTTAATAAAAAAGGACAGACAATGTTTCCTTCCACTACCTGAAAGGAAATTTATGTTGTGAATCATCCAGAGAACTAAAGTGTGCCAACTGTTTCATAAAGAAGAGTGGTCCAGACCTGAGATGGTCCACACATATCAGGGAATGAAGGCGTGGCACTCGAAAGAGAACTTGAAGCCCAGCATCCAGAGAAGAGACAGCAAGTGCATTCTCAGTCAGAACTGATTATGTTTAAGAGGAAAAGCACAATCTGAAGTGCAACTGAATCTTCTTAATTTAATGTTATAGTTTTATTTGTGTATCTTTCTCAATTGTTAGTTTTACAGCTATAAAGGCACACCTTTAGTCATAGAGATTTTCAGACCTAGTTTTATGTTTGTGCATATTAAAGTAAAATTCCAAGAATAATTTGTCA
>PVKU01017268.1:0-12021 GCA_004027475.1 Anoura caudifer | reverse complement strand
TCCCCTGCTGGTAACCCTCCATGTGATCTCCATTTCTGTGGTTCTGTTCTTATTCTAGTTGTTTGCTTTTGTTTTAGGTTTGGTTGTTAATAATTGTGAGTTTGCTGTCATTTTACTGTTCATATTTTTTATCTTATTTTTCTTAGATAAATTCTTTTAACATTTCATATAATAAGGGCTTGGTGATGATGAACTCCTTTAACTTGACCTTATCTGAGAAGCACTTTATCTGCCCTACCATTCTAAATGAAAGTTTTGTTGGATAGAGCAATCTTGGATGTAGGTCCTTGCCTTTCATAACTTGGAATACTTCTTTCCAGCCCCTTCTTGCCTGTAAAATCTCTTTTGAGAAATCAGCTGACAGTCTTAGGTGCACTCCTTTGTAAGTGACTGTCTCCTTTTCTCTTGCTGCTGCTAAGATTCTCTCCTTATTTTTAATCTTGGCTAATGTAATTATGATGTGCCTTGGTGTGTTCCTCCTTGGGTCCAACTTCTTTGGGACTGTCTGAGCTTCCTGGACTTCCTGGAAGTCTATTTTCTTTGCCAGATTGGGGAAGTTCTCCGTCATTATTTGTTCAAATAACTTTTTCACTTGTTGCTCTTCCTCTTCACCTTCTGGTACCCTAATAATTCAGACGTTGGAACGTTTAAAGATGTCCTGGAGGTTCCTAAGCCTCTCCTCACTTTTCTGAATTCTTGTTTCTTCATTCTTTTCCGGTTGGATGTTTCTTCCTTCTGGTCCACACCATTGATCTGAGTCCCAATTTCCTTTGCATCACTATTGGTTCCCTGTAAATTTTCCTTTATTTCACTTAGCATGGCCTCCATTTTTTCATCTAATTTACGGCCAAATTCAATCAATTCTGTGAGCATCCTGATTACCAGTGTTTTGAACTCTGCATCTGATAGTTGTATTTTTTCTGGAGCTTTTTGATCTATTCTTTCATTTGGGCCATATTTTTTTGTCTCAGTGCTCCTGTTATGATGTAAGGGGCAGAGCCTTAGGTGTTCACCAGGACAGGCTAACCTACTTTTTTGTGTTTTGGCGCTGTATGTGGGGAAGGGGTCAGAGAGTGAACAATGGCACTTGCTCCACTCTCTGCTGGCGTTTAGTCACTTCCTCTACTACCCACAAGCAAAGTGGGCTCTTCTGGTGCTGATTCCCAGGTGAGTGGGTTTGTGTACATTCTAGGACCTTGTGGGTCTCTCCAATGAACTCTCCTGTGAGGCTGGGACTTTCCCCACGCTGCTGCCTCAACCCCCTACTGGTGTTTTCAGTCAGTGGTTTGAGGCTTTATTTCCCCGTGCTGGAGCCCTGGGTTGCGCAGTCTGTTTTGCTGCCCAGTTCCTCCTGATTTATCTGCATGCAGATGTGGGACTGCCCACTCCACCAGCCACCGCCTTGCTGTATGTGCCAGCTGCTGCCTTGCCCGCCAGTTACAGCCTTTCCCGCCTTGCACCGCAATCCATCGCCTTGCTGGGTCCACCAGCCACCACCTTTCAGCAAGTCCTCTCTCCAGGCTGCCTGTCTTCGCCCCTCCTGCCTGTCTGGATGAATGTATCTTCTTTAACTCCTTGTTTGTCAGAATTCCGTAGAGTTCGATTTTCTGGGAGTTCTGGTTATATTTTGTCTTTAAATTTGTTGTTGTCCTTCTTTTGGTTGTACAAGGAGGCACAATGTGCCTACGCCTCCATCTTGGCTGAAAGTCTATTGACCATTATTTTTTGAGGTAAACTTTTAGATCTTTACTCTCAGCTCTTTTTCTGTGACTTCTATTATGAACATTTGGTATACTTGCTGGTATCTTACATGTTTTTTAGGGTCATTTTTTTTCTAATTTTCTTTTCTTTCTGCTACTTAAATTCAATAATTTCCCTTTACCTGTAATTATTTTTTTGTTGTTGTTGTTGATTGATTCAGCCTCTTCATATCTGTTCAACCCTTTTAGTGAATTTTTCATTTTTGTTATTGTACTTTTTGGTTCTCAAATTTCTTTTTATTTCCTTTTTATAGTTTGTTTCATTGATATTCCCTGTTTGTTGCACATATTGTTCTCTTGGTTTTCTTGAGTTCTCTTTACATATTCAGGATCTGTTGATTTAACATCTTTGTCTAGTAGTTCCACTCCCTGCATTTCTTTGAGGACAGTTTCTGCTAATTTCTTTCTATCTTGCATGATTATTATTATTATTATTTTTTTTTGGTGGTGGTTGTTGTTGAATACAGGACATATTGAATTCAATGTACAAAAAGGAAATAAAAGAAAATACATATTATCTCCAGGCTTTTTTATTGTGACTTTGTGTTGAGGTACTACTTCAACACTTAGCAGGGCCTTTCACAACTTTGTCTTAGCCTTTACTCCCTGCTAGACTTTAGCCTGAAGGTCAGCCAGGGGTGAAAGCTTTTGTCTTCTCAGGTCTTTTCTGAGGATGAATCCTGCTCTCGACATTCATGTGGTTTTCTAGTTTCTTGGTATACAGAGGCTCTTTTCAAAATACTTACTCTCTAAAGATTCTCACTCTGAGCCTTTTTCTTCCTGGGATTTTGGCATGTCGTTTATATTAACTATTATTTTGCTTTAGGCAACAGCTGATTGTTCTTTTAACTTTCAAAGTCTTTAAGAAGTGTCCTCTGCAATGTTATGTCTTTACTCCAAGGAACTAATAAGTTAGGTGAAAAATTGTCATTCTCCTTTCATTAGTCCTCAAGGACCCCACAGAGAGATCAACACAAGTACAATTGAATTGGGAACAAGATCCACTTTGCTGTGGTTAAGAAAAATTTCCCTCACTGAGAAAATGGGGTGCTATCTTCAATACCATCCCTTTGTGCTGGTGGAGGGTATAGGTAGTATAAACTTAAAGCATTGCAAAACTTTCCTCCCTTGCTTAGTGGCCCTTCTCCTGGTTAAATGTTTTACTGTCTTTCCACATTCCGGTGTGTGTCTGACAGTAGTTTTTACTGTTTGTGACCTGAGATGGCCCCAGTAGTCTCTATTTTTCCATTTTTACAGTTGTCCTCGTCAACACACTTACTCAAACCACATCATGGCTCACTTTTATTGGCTATAGTGTAAAAGTGCTATCTTGATTTACCTCTCCTGGACACTGCCCTGCAGCCAATCTGATTCTAAGTGGCATTCTATACCATAGTTCATTTCTTAGTATTTTGTGCTTTATTTTTCTGGTCAGATTTTTTTTGTGGCTCATTTGGGTGATGATCTCAGGATTTCATATACAAATGTAAAGGATGTCTTTCTCTAGATTCCTTCTCTCTAATTCTGTGTGCTTAGGATCACATAGTATAGGATGTGAAACATTGACAAAGCATCCTACTGTATTTGCAGGAGCTTTTTGTCAGTTTTGCTTGTCATCAAGGCTAGGGCTAATGCACAAAGCTTCTTCCCACAGTCTCCCCAGCAACAGCATGCTATCGGGAAGTGAGGGCACTGCATTTTTCCTGCATTAACTGCCAGTGTTGCTGATTTCCCAGCTGGGGGATAGAGAGCCCTGTTTGTCATTGAAATTCTGTTCTACGTGGACCCCTCTTCTCATCTTTTTTTTTTTTCTTTTCACTGCATCATGATTTTATTACTTAATTTTTGAAAGCCTTTGCTATAAGCAATAATTCATAAAAGAAACATAAACATTACAATTTTAGGATTAAATCAATTGATTTTTAACATTGAGGGTTTTTTTTAATTGGATATAGTTGACATATAACATTGTATATTAGTTTCAGGTGTGCATCATAATGATTCAATATTTGTATATATTGCAAAATGATCACCACAATAAGTTAACATTCATCACCATACATAGTTTCAGTTTTTCTTCTGATGAGAATTTTTAACATACACTTGCAACTTTCAAACATGCAGTAAGTATTATTAACTACAGGTACTATTCTGTACATTATATCTCCATGACCTATTTTGTAACCGGATGTTTGTATCTTTTGACCACCTTTACCTATTTCCTCCATTTTTTACTCTACCCCTGCTGCTTGGCAATCCACCAATGTCTGTGAGTTTGGTTTCTACTGTTTCTGTGTGTATGTTTTAAGATTTTACATTTAAGTGAGATTATATGGTATCTGTCTTTCTCTGTCTGACTTATTTCATGATGTCCTAGTGTCCATTCATTTTGTTACAAATGGCAGGATATTCTTCTTTTTCATGGTTGAATAATAATCTATTGTATATGTGTGTGCATGCCTGCCACATTTTTGTTATCCATTCACTCATTAATAGATAACTACATTGTTTCCATGTCTTTGCTGTAGTAATAATGCTGCAGTGAGTATGGGGGTACATATATCTTTTCAAGTTAGCATTTTTGTTTCTTTCAGATAAATACCCAGAAGTGGAATCAGTGGATCATATTATCATTGTAGTTGTAATTTTTTGAGAAAATGTCATACAGTTTTCATATGACTCTACCAATTTCCATTCCCAGCAGTGCACGTTTCCCTTTTCTCTATATTCTCATTGACATTTGTTATTTTTTATCTCTTTGATAATAGCCATTCTGACAGGTGTGAGGTAATAATTTCATTGTGGTTTTGGTTTGATTAGTTATGTTGAGCACCTTTTTATGTACCTTTTGTCTATCTGTATGTCTTTGGAAAAATGTTTATTTAGGTCCTCTGCCCATTTTTTAATCAAATTGTTTGGGGTTGTTTTTTTTGTTTGTTTGTTTTTGTTTTTTGTTTTTTTGCTATTGTATGAGTTTTTTGTATATTTTGGATATTAACCCTGTCAGATACATCCTTTGCAGATGTTTTCTTTCCTTCTGTATCTTGCCTTTTTATTCTGTTGATGGTTTTGTTTGCTCTGCAGAAATTTTTTTGTTTGATTTAGTCCCTTGCTTGTTTTGCTTTTGTTGCTTTAACTTTTGATGTCAAATCAAAAAAATCATTACCAAGACCAATGTCCTCTCTCTTTTCATCTTACCTGACCTCTGCTGGCTAGAAAGTAGCAATGTTTCTCTGGGCCTTTTATGTTACTTTTGAACTCTACCCTATAGTGGTTCTGGGTTGCAGTCTCCTCTTACGTTTATTTGGTATATACAGGAGGTGAAAACAAACCCAAGGAACTGAACACCAGATCATTCCTTAATTCCTAAAGTTCTACCCATTCTGCCTTCTCTTCACATGTTGGAATCTTTCAATACTTGCTTTATTTGTTATGTCAATGGTTCTAAATTGTAATTAATGGGAGTCTTTGGCGGGAATGTGCTTTTAAGTCCATCATGTCTAGAATGGGAACTTTATTCCCATATTTATTGAACAAATGATTAAATGAATACACATATCTTGCCTAAAAGTTGCTTGTGTTTGTGGGTGTCAATGTAACAATATGAATAGTATTAAGAAAATTAAATTACTGTGGAAGCTCGTAGGCATAGGAATAAAATTATTTTTAGTGATTTCTGGAATAGGACATGTGGTATAGTAGTGAGGTCATTGTTCATTCAGTAATTTTCTGATGCCACCTGGTGTCCTTTAATTTGATTCAATCCTGGCACTACCCAGATTTAGCATAGACCCACAAGGTAAGGGCAAAATCCTCTACAAGACTGCTCTATGTCATGTGCCACCTGCATGTCTGACCTACTTAGCAATAATATGGGTGTCTGCACAGTCCCCTCAAATTTGATAATTTGCTAAAACTCAAGAGAACTTACTGAAAATGCTATGCTGAAAATTGTAGTTTTATTATGAAAGTTACAATGTAGAAATAGCCACATGGAAACAGTGAATAGACTGTGGTCTAGGGCATGGTGAGGTAGGGTCACGAAGAGGAACATAGAGCTTTGCCTTTTCTTGCGAAATCCATGTACGTTAGCCTCCTAGCCCATCAACGTGTTCACCAACCAGGAAGCAACACTGAGCTTTGTTGTCCAGATTTTTTATTGTTGGAGGTCTGGTTGGGTCAAAGTACCAATCTCCTTAATCAAGTGGTTGGTCTTCCTGGTTATTTGTCCCTATTCCGAGACTATCTAGGGATCACCTAGAGTCACTATTAAGATAACAAAGGCACTCTTGTCACTCAGGATTTTTAAGGGTTTTTGAGACTCTGTGCCAACAACTGGGGATAAAGACAAGCTATATATTCTTTTTTAAAAAGATTTTAATTATTTATTTTTCAAGAGAGGAGAGGAGGGGGAAAGAGAAGAAGAGAAACATCCATGTGTGGTTGCCTCTTGTGTGCTCTAGACTGGAAATCGAACCAGCGACCCTCTGGTTCCCAGGCCGGTGCTCGATCCACTGAGCCACACCAGCCAGGGAAAGATATATATTTTTTATTACACCACAGTTATCAACTAAAATTTCAAGGACAATATGGTGCCTTGAAAGATGGGTAGGATTTAAACATTTGTAGATGGGGACAAGGGCATTCCAGGCTGAGAAAGTAGTATTAGCAAACACATGAGCACATACTCAAAAGTGCAGAGTTTAGTATGTAGAAATATAGATTTTTTTTTTTAGCTTTAGTGAAGGATATATAACAAACAGTAAACCCAGGTTGGACCCCTCACTTAGTAGTATTTATTAATCATAGAAATTTTTTATTCCTACAGAGCAGAAGAAAGAAAAGATCTATTTATGTTTTTCCGAAGCCTACACTCTTTTGTGGAGTGGTGTGAATATCGTAAGCACACGTTTAAATATTTCAAGGTAATGTCTAAAGTCTAAATTTAAACATATATGAATCTGGCTGGGTATCTCAGTTGGTTGTAGTGTCAACCAGCTGCACCAGGGTTGCTGGTTTAGTCCCCACAGGGGCACATGTGGGAATCAACCAGTGAATGCACAAATAAGTGGAACAACAAGTTGATATTTCTCTCTCTCTCTCCCTCCCTCCCTCCCTCACTCCCTCTTTCTCTCTCTCTTGCCCTTCTTCCCCCCTTCTCTCTCCCTAAAATGAATAAATAAATTTTTTTAAAGTATATGAAAAAGTGAAGCTCATGTTAATTTGGGGATTTAACATTACATTCTTTCCCTAAAGTTTTTGAACAAAAACAGTTTTAATTGGCTTTTGGAATTTGTGATTATTTGGAATAAATAAGGGAAGAATGCTCCTGTACAAATCAGTGAATCTTATATGATGGAATATCTTGAAAGAAGTATAGTTATATTCTTATTTATTTTATAATACACATTTTGAAAAATTAAACTGTCAAGCATACTGGAAGTAAAATGACAAATACTAATAAAGAACATAATAGGCTTATCACGTAGCAGTATAATTGTTATGTTTTGAGCTAGATCAGTATTTTGAGCTTCTTAACTATGATATTATTTCAAGTTTAAATACTGAAGCCTGATTCTTGTCAAGTAATGCCTCGTAAGTCAGATACCAATACTTTCAAAGATTCGTTTTTATTCCTTTTGTTTGTTTTCTGCCATAACTAGTTGGATAGCGTCAAATTATTCACAGCAGTGATGCACACAAAGACTAATTCTGAAAGAATCAACATAAATAACATCTCAAGGTTCAAGTTTGCCTAATTTGAGTCATGACTCTTGTTTTTATAACTGATATTAGTTAATTCTCCTTCATTTTGGATTCTTTTGTTACTGTTATTATTTGCATTCAGTTTGGTTGCCCTAATAAAATCTGTCAGGTGTAAGGTTTTCTTTAGAATGAAACATGCCAGTTACCTGTCCTATATCTGTATCTGTACTGCGATCCCTTGAGTAGTTCTCACAGTTACGTTGTTTACTTGCAGATGCTCTTGGTACCAGAACAACTAAATAGCTCTTCTTCAGAAATGATTGAGGAATATGCTGGAAGTTACAGTTATGAATCACCTAATATGGTTGCTTGCTTAGACATTTGAATGGGTTGTGGGAAATGTGAGGGCTATCCCATTTCCAAAGCCAGTTTGCCTGCAGGTGCTTTCAAGGCAGGTGTAGAAATATAATTTATGTATGTTTTCCTGTAGAGTGTAGAGCATGTGTATGAGCTGGTCTTTGCTGGTGACAAGATTACTAGAATGGAAACAGTCACATTGTTACGCAACTATCATCAATATCTAGCTCTAGAATTTTTTCATCATTCCAATTGACTACTACAGGTACCTCATTTAAGCAGAATTATAAAATTTATCCCTTTCATGTGGCTTATTTCACATAGCATAATGTCCTCAAGGTTCATCTATCTATGTTGTAGCATGTGTCATGATTTCATTCCTTTATGAGGCTGAATAATATTCCATTTTATGTATTTGTCACATTTTATTTATCCATTCCTCTGTTGATGGACGCTTGGGTTGTTTCCACCTTTTGGTTATTATGAATAATGCTTCTATGAAGAATGGTATACAATATCTGTTATATCAGTTCCAGTCCTTGCTTTCAGTTCTCTTAAAGTATAACCTGTAAGTGGAATTGCTGGATTGTATGGTAAGTCTGTGTTTAATTTTTTTGAAGAACTGCATTTTTTTTCTATAGCAGGTGCACCATTTTACATTTCCAACAACAATGTACAAGGCTTCCAATTTCTCTATATCCATTTTTTATTTTGAGTGGGTTTTTTTTTCTTTTTTGTCAGAACCAGCCTAATGGGTGTAAAGTGGTTCTCATTGTGGTTTTTATTTGCACTTTCTTAATGGTAAGTGTTGTTGAGCATCTTTTCATGTGTTTATGGAGTATTTGTATGTCTTCTTTGGAGAAAGATCTGTGCATGTCCTTTGTGCAGTGAATCAGATTGTTTGGGGTTTTTATTGTTGAGTTGTAGGAATTCTTTGTATATTCTAGATATTGATCCCTTATCTAATACATAATTGGCAAATATTTTCTCCCATTCTCTGGATTGTCTTTTCATTTTCTTGATAGCACCTTTTTAAAAATTAATTAATTTTCTTTTTTCACCCAAGGATATGTTCATTGATTTGAGAGATGGAGGGAGGGAGGGAGGGACTGAGGGACAGACATTGATGTGAGAGAGAAATATTAATTGGTTGCCTTTCATACATGACCCAACCGAGGATCAAACCCACAGCCTAATTATGTGCCCTGACTGGAAATCGAACTGCAACCCTTTTGGTGTATGGGACAATGCTCCAACTGAGCCACCAACCAAAGACCCTTGGTAGTATCTCTTGATGCACAAAAGTTTTTAATTTTGATGAAACCAATTTATCTTTTTTTTTTTTTTTTTGCTGCTTTTGATGCCATATCCCAGAAAATCATTGCCAAATTTAATGTCATAAAGATTTTTCTCCTTTTTTCCCCTAAGAATTTTATAGTTTAGCTCTTAAGCTTAGGTGTTTAATTTAGTTTGTAAGTTAAGGACCAAACTTTATTCTTTTGCATAAGCATATTCAGTTTTCCAGCACTGTTTGTGGTAGAGACTGCCCTTTTCCATATTGAGTGGTCTTGTCACCTTTGTTGAAAATCATTTGACCATATGTGCAAAGGTTTGTTTCTGGGCTCTCTATTATATTCTATTGGTCTCTATGTCCTTATACCAGTACAGTACTTTTTATTGTTGCTTTGTAGTGACATTTTGAAAGAAGGACATGTGAGTGCTCCAGTGTTCTTCTTTTTAAATTTATTTTGGCTATTTAAAGTTTTTTGAGATCTTATATGAATTTTTAGGGTGGGTGTTTTCTTCAAAAAATGTCATTGGGACTTTGAATGGAATTGCATTGAATCTGCTGATTGCTTTGGTTAATATTGACATATTAACTATTCCCTCTTCGGTTCATGAACATGGGATTGCTTTCCATTTATGCATGATTTCTTTGGTTTCTTTCAGGAATGTTTGTAAGAGTAAAATACTATTTTTAAGCCTCTATTTTATTTGTGACTTAATGGTACATAAAAGGTTGTCAGGTTCATGACTTCTTTTTATCTAGAAGTCACAAAATTATTTTTAAATGATTATTCTATAACAGACTTTTACCAGTGCTCTTTCCTAATTATTTTATATAAACCACTGGCTTTTAAATTTTCTAAAATTTGATAGTTATTCTAATTTTTTTCTCTTTAAGTTTAATTATATTAAGAACATAATAATACATTATTTTTCTGACATTGGGAAATGTGAGAGAACTCTCCTCTGACCATTTTCCCCAGTTTTGATTCCACCACTCAGCTCTCCTATCAAGTTTATTTTTCCAGTTACAGATACAATTTAGTTCCATTATTTGTTCAAGATTTTGATAGTTTAAGATTCTATTTTTTTCAAATACAGCAGAGCTGTTGGGTTTAAACAGATTTTATTTTGCCGTATTTATTGTATATTCAATTCAAATGTGGTCAGTATTGTTCTAGACACTTTGAAAGTATAAAGGGTATATATGTGTTTAGCCTTCAGTGATAGAGAAATGAGGCATGCACACAAAATAATGAGAAAGCAGTATAATAGTCATGATTATCAGTTACTGAAATAAAATTAATGAATGAGTTAATAAGTGTTATGGGGTAATTATTGTGGCCTTAGGAGATCACGAATTGTTTAATGAAAAAGTTACATTTGCGGGCCAACCTTTGACAAATTGGGGAAAAATTGAAAAAAAAAAAAAAAGGCATTCTTGGCAGGGAAAACAAGGAAGCAAATGCTTAAAAGAATAAGTATTTGTCCTGGGAATAATATACACAGACCAACTTGATTTTAATGTGTGATTTATGTTGGAAGCAATGTAGGTAATTTTTATATACACAGTTCAAACTCATGTTTCTAAAGGACTGATAATTTTGTATGTAATCCCCAAATAATGTGGAGACTAACACCACAGAACTCATTTCGTTTTTGTGTCTTACATTTGAGCAGATTTATCAATACAATTCTCATTCCTGTAGTGTAAAAAGAAAATATTTTACAGTATTTATTATATTTGCAAGCCTTTACAATAGAAAACATTATCACCATTTTTTTTGAGAAATGGAGTGGACTTTCAGGTTTTTTGTTTTTTTTTTTTTTTTTTAAATATAAGCATACTGATTTTGGTCTGCTTGACTTCTTAAAATGTTTTATACTAGATTTAGAATGTTAATATTTAGGAAAAAGAGAAGTTCATACTATTGTAAAGCCTTTAACTGCCTGACTACAAAGCAGAATAACGTTGAACATTACTGTATTGGCTCTTTATCACAGAGTAAATTATGCTTTATTTGAAAAGTTTTGCCTAAGTATGTGACTATACCCTATTTCTCAGGCTAAGTAAAAAGATGATAGCAGCCTTAACAAAAAGAAAAGAATTTCTACTTCATTATGAGTAGTGTATGAATCATAAGAGAAAAATGGGAAAGTACTGGAAATATTTAGCTTTCAGAGGTTTTGAAATGTCAACCTTAAATGCTTTAGGGATCCAGTAAAGGCGAGAAAAGACAAAAAGTTGAAAGTTTCTTGGACTTCTCCTCTCACTTCATTAGCAATAGAAATAATGCTTCTGAAATTGAGATATTTACATAAAAACATAACCTTTTTAAAATAGCATTCTGCTATAAACTACAACGATTTTGTTATGCTGTTTAAATATTTTCACATTAATTTGTTTTGAACTTAGAGATTTACTCTTACTTTTTACTTGTTATATGTAAGCTTTTGAACGTCCTTGCTTAAAACATAAAATTTCTTCATACTGGGAAAACAAAGCTACCATTAAACAGACATTTATGCTTCTTTAGAAATTGCTGAGACAAATTATAAGTATATGCAGATTTTAGTTACTGTGCTGCATTGATTGATACTGGTTAAAAGTATGACCCTACAGGTAATCTTTTTAAGCAGATAAAACTGTTCGGATGCTTTCCCAGGATGATGGGATTTCCCTCCAGGCGTATCTCTTCAATGAGGTTCCGAATATAACGGGTGTCATTAGCCTTGCAGAATGTATCATCTGTAACCGAAGTTATGTTGTTAAACTGTAAAATAAAAGGGAAAAAGTGTTCAGATATATGAAATCAATCTTTTGTATGCTGTGTAATGGAATCTAAAAGATCTTATTACAGTATTTTATCTAAAGAGTGATTTTTATTTTTATTTATTTCATTTTTTTTTT
>PVKU01017267.1:0-12028 GCA_004027475.1 Anoura caudifer | reverse complement strand
GCAGCAGAAAGAAAGAAGGAGCTCCTACCCTTCGTGACAGCATGGATGGAACTGGAGAGCATTATGCTAAGCGAAATAAGCCAGGAGGTGAGAGACAAATACCATATGATCTCACCTTTAACAGAAACCTAATCAAGAAAAACAAACAAACAAGCATAATATAACCAAAGACACTGAAATTGAGAACAAGAGAGGAGAGGGATAGGAATATCCAGGGAAAAGGGGAAGGGATTAGAGCAACAAGTATGAAAGACATATGGACAAAAGCTAGGGGGGGTGGAAATGGGAGGGAGCTGGGGAGGGCTGGGGTGGAGGGAAGGGATGGGAGTAGAAAACAGAAAACTGTATAAGAACAATAATTAAAATAAAATTTAATTTAAAAAAAAGATTCATGCTGAGCCTTTCAGGGGCCAGTGTGACTGGTTGAACCACTTTGCCTTTTCATTTGCTAATATCCTTCTTCTGTGATATGATTAGGGGTATTGGCTGCTTTTGTTGTAACTGGAGAATAATGAGTGAGGACCATCTTGTAATGTGAGGAGATATAGAATAAAGGCCTGTCATGGCAGAGGCCATGGCTTTTGCTCCCCTTGAGAGAAAAGCCATGCTGTCATCCTTTTTCCTACACCAGACTCAGTAGTCTGTGTGTATGTTTTATTTCATCCATAATGACGTGGACAATGCTAGCCAGTATTCGCATTAAATGGCTACAAAGTTTCAGTTTTACAAGATGAAAAATTTCTGGCGGTAGATAATGATGATAGTTACACAGTACTGCAAAGTACTTGATGCCACTAAACTATATACTTAATAAGGTTAAAATAGTAAATTCTATATTATTTATTTATTATATTTTACTGTATTTAGAAATATTTCATCTGTACAGAAAATCTATGAACAACCTAGCAAATACATATTCCTATTTGAATTTTTCAGAGGAGGTAACAGAGGCTCAGAAAAGTCAAGTGTATACAAATATTTTGAAAGTAGAAGAACCATACAAACCAAGATCTGTCTCACACTAAAGACTTGCATGTCCAAATGAACAATACTGACCAACACTGACCACACTTTCTCAGCATAGTACAAATATTTGCTGGAGAAAGTATTGGCAATTATGATACTTTGAAAGTAAAGGATTATATTCATAGAACTGAATATATCAAGTCTGTCTTGATCATAAGTGTTAGCTGAGCTCTTTCTCTAATGACCTTCCTTTTGAGCAGCAATGGTGCATCTCACCTGTACCAGAACAGTTTATCATCTCATAGAGCTGTTAGTACAAGGTTTATATATCAACATTAAGGAGAAAAACACATTTCACTGCTCCTTTGGAAACCAGTCTTTTATTTCCGCCTTCCAGGTGAGAGATTATTGAAATGCTTAGGAACCTGAGTTGCAAAAGATCCAATGCTCTGCACCAGTTTGTAGAAGAAATTAATGTTAATGTTTGTGTAAGATATCTGGAATGCCAAGCTTTGTGCTTCATTTTCACACTAATAAGCCAGACTTCTCTAAGCCTCCAAGGTTAGACTCTCCAGAGAAATTGTTTCTTTAGCCAATTTTTTCTTGACTTCATAGTTTACAAAATAAAATGCCATCTGAAATACAAAAAAAATACAAGTTAGTAAAGCACAGGACTAGAGCTTCATATCAGTGGATAGAAGATTTATGCACATAAACTGCCAAGCACAGGTTTTGAAACAGACCCTATAGACTTCCAGTTGCCATAGTAACTGCACAGTTTTATTGAATGTGAAAGTGTATATAGATAAGCATGTAAAACCATGCTTATCTATATACAGGTAAAACCATCAATGTTGCCTTTGTTGGCAATCTGAGTTGCAGAAATAAGTAATACATGTTGTCACTTCTAAAATAAAATAATCATGATCATAATTTATACCCTTGATTTCTTTGTCTGTGAACATCTTCCTCACAAAATCTTTTTTGGCATTGCTTGGCTAATTACTCATGAAGACAAAGGTTGTAATGAATTATTAATAAATTTCTATTGAAACAGGTTGGAGAACTACACAGCAAACAGCAAATAGTGTAAATAAGGCAATCCTGCCAAATGCTTGCATTCTGTTCTTTCATTCTCTTGATTCTAAACTGTTC
Organism: Anoura caudifer; assembly: GCA_004027475.1. Lineage (NCBI taxonomy): Eukaryota > Metazoa > Chordata > Mammalia > Chiroptera > Phyllostomidae > Anoura > Anoura caudifer. The sequence continues at coordinate 9,907 of PVKU01017267.1, read as the reverse complement.
TTTCATGTACACGCAGAAGAAGGGCATGGTGGGCACTACACCAGCTTTTGGAAATGCAAGAGCTCCTCTGAGATACAACCACTTTCAGGAAAAAATAAAAGGAAAAAATACAACAAAAATGTTTTCCTTTGAAGTAAAGAAAAAAAATGTTGGTGGGGCCAGATGCTAAAGAGCTATAACCACTACAATACTTGAACACAAAACTAATGTTCTTACAATTAGTTTCTTTGTTTTTTCCACAATTACAAATACATGGTTTTACTCAGAGTTCTAATTGCATATTTAGGCATATTGTAAAATTTGGGGGAGTGACAATAGAAAATAATAACCAAGCATTTTTTTTCTTATCTTGTAGTGGGAAGAATAAAAACCTGGATAGCAAAAGTAACTTGCTCAAGGTCACAACACTAGTTCATTTCACAGCTAAGATTAGACACAATTGGTGCATTGACTCAAATGGAGAGTACTTTGAAAATAACTGAAGTTTAAACATGTACGAATAAATATACTATTTTTATAAATAAATTCCAGTTTGGGAGGCCCTCCCTCATATTAATGTACAAATATTAATAATTTTCTATTATTATTATTTTTACTATATTTTATTGATTGTGCTATTACAGTTGTCCTGTTTTCCCACTTTATTCCCCTCCACCCTGTACACCCCATCCCACCCACATTCCCCACCTTTAGTTCATATCTATAGGTCATACATATAAGTTCTTTGGCTTCCACATTTCCCACACTATTCTTAACCTCCCCCTGTCTATTTTCTACCTACCATTAATGCTACTTATTCTCTGTACCTTCTCCCCCTCTCTCCCCCTCAGTCCCCTGTTGATAATTCTCCATGTGATCTCCATTTCTGTGATTCTATTCCTATTCTAGATGTTTGCTGAGTTTGTTCTTTTTTGTTGTTGATTTAGGTGTGATTGTTAATAATTGTGAGTTTGTGCTCATTTTACCGTTCATATTTTTTATCTTCTTTTTCTTAGATAAATCCCTTTAACATTTCATATAATAAGGGTTTGGTGATGATGAACTCCTTTAACTTGACCTTAGCTGAGAAACACTATATCTGCCCTTCTATTCTAAATGAAAGCTTTGCTGGATAGAGTGATCTTGGATGTAGGTCCTTGCCTTTCGTGACTTCGAATACTTCTTTCCAGCTCCTTCTTGCCTGCAAGGTCTCTTTTGAGAAATCAGCTGACACTCTTATGGGCACTCCTTTGTAGGTAACTGTCTCTTTTTCTCTTGCTGCTTCTGAGATTCTCTCCTTATCTTTAATCTTGGGTAATGTAATTATGATGTGCCTTGGTGTGTTCCTCCTTGGATCCAACTTCTTTGGGACTTTCTGAGCTTCCTGGACTTCCTGGAAGTCTATTTCCTTTGCCAGATTGGGGAAGTTCTCCTTCATTATTTATACAAATAAGTTTTCAATTTGTTGCTCTTCCTCTTCTCCTTCTGGTACCCCTATGATTTAGGTGTTGGAATGTTTAAAGATGTCCTGGAGGTCCCTAAGCCTCTCCTCATTTTTTCAAATTCTTATTTCTTCTTTCAGTTCTGGTTGAATGTTTCTTTTTTTCTTCTGGTCCACACCATTGATTGGAGCCCCAGTTTCCTTCCCATCACTGTTGGTTCCCTGTACATTTTCCTTTATTTCACTTAACATAGCCTTCATTTTTTTATTTAATTTGCAACCATATTCAACCAATTCTGTGAGCATCATGATTACCAGTGTTTTGAACTGTGCATCTGATAGGTTGGATATCTCTTTGTCACTTAGTTGTATTTTTTCTGGAGCTTTGATCTGTGGTGCCATTTTTTTTGTATGTGTCTGTTACATAGTAAGGGACAGGGCAGCCTATCTAGTGGCGTTGTGATGCTGTATGTGGGGGAGGGGTCTGAGGAGGAACAAGGGCACTTGCTTTGCTCTCTGACAGTTTTTTAGTCATTTCCCCCACTACTCACAAGCAAATTCGGTCCCTCTGGTTGGTGCTGGTTCCCAGGTGGGTCAGTTTGCGTACATTCTAGGTGCCTGTGGGTCTGTCCAGTGAACTCTCCTGTGAGGCTGGGAGTTTCTCCCACTGCTGCCTCAATACCCACCAGTGTTTTCAATCAGAGTTTTGAGGCTTTATTTCCCCATACTTAAACACTGGTTTTTGCAGTCTGTCTCGCTCCCCAATTGTTCCTCCTGGTTTATCTGCATGAGAATGCGGGGCTGACTGCTCCACCAGCCGCCACCTTGTGGGGTCTGCCAGCTGCCACCTTGCTGAGTCAGCCAGCTGCTGCCTTGCCATGAGTCCTCTCCACCTGGCTGCCCATCTCCACCCCTCTTGCTGGTCTAGATGAATGTTTCTTCTTTAATTCCTTGGTTGTAGGACTTCCATACAGTTGAATTTCCTGTCACTTCCGGTTGTTTTTAAATTGTTGTTGTCCTTCTTTTGGTTGTGCAAGGAGGCACGATGTGTCTACCTATGCCTCCATCTTGGCCAGAAGTCCAATAATTTTGTATTATTATTGATATTATTACCCTCATTTCAAAGATAAGAAAATTGAATTTTAAAGGATTTAACTAACTTGCTCAACTAGTAAAGCCAACATATAAACCTTGAGATATAACGTTCTGAAATCTGTTTTTAACAGCCATGCATAATGAATCAATGTGAGAACTAACATACTGAGGTCTGGTTACGTTTCTTATTTTTTCTCAGTAGTTTTGAGAAAGTCCTTTAGTCAATCCATAATAGATTATTAAGCTTCTACTGTGTTCTAATGCTTTTCTATGTGTCAAAGGGATATTGAAGCACAGTTCATGACCTTTTGGAGGTTACAATTTATCTAAAAAGACAATGTAAATTAAGAACTCAATAAAGAATTAAACCACGTGGTCTCATGTCTAAGACTCAGAATTCAGTTACGGAACACAGAGTTGGAGGTATATAGTCACCATAGGAGAAGAATTCATAGAATTAAACTAATTTTGAAAGATGAATATATATTCTTAGAAATGAAAGGGTATTTTTGGTGTAAGAAGTAGAATAAGGAAAGACATCTGAGTGCTCAATGAAAAATAATTTGGAAGCCTTAAATTATAGAGCTGGAAATAGAAAGAAGTGGGTAAATCAAAGATGTACTTGATAGGAAAATTATATAATAAAATAGAATATGACAGATAGATAGGGAAGAGAATAGAAAAGAACTTAGGAACAGATTTGACAGAAAATGTGAAGACAAGAAAAGAAACAAACATGGATTGAAATCTTCTAGCCTAGCCTGGACATGAAAATGTTTTCATTTCCCAGAGACAACAGTAGGGAAATTGAAAAAGAGAACTCTTATATTAGGGAATGGAATCATGTGAGAATAATATTCTACTTTGGAATTTATTGTATTTGAGAAGCTTCTGTAATAACTGTTGGATTTTCTGAAGATAGTTATAGAATACAGTAACTCAAGTAATAGCAAGTTTGTTTGTTTGTTTGTTTATTTATTTATTTATTTATTTTTCAAGATTTGATTTATTTTTAGAGAGAGGGGAAGGGAGGGAGAAAGAGAAAGAAAAATTAATGTGTGAGAGAAACATCAATTTGTTGCCTCTGATATATGCCCTGACCAGGGACTGAACCTGTAACACAGGCATGTGCCCTGATAAGGAAACCAACCAATGACCTTTCATTTTGGAGTGCAACGCATGACCAACTGAACCACACCAGTCAGGGCCAGGTGATAGCAATTTTAAGTACTGAGCATGTGGTGATAATTAACGATGTAAGAAGTCACTTTACATAAAGACTGACATCTTGAGAGAATATACTTAGTAGAGATGCTAAAAATAAGAATAGTCAAAAAATCCAAGGTGAGCAAATTACAGGCAGAAAAGAGGACAGTAAACAGAATAGTTTTACATAAGACAAGAAAATGCCACCAAAGTGTCAAGGATGATTAAAATAGAGCTGCAGCCCTAACCAGTGTGGCTCAGCTAACCAGTGTGGTTGGGCATCATTCCACAAAGCAAAAGGTTGCCAGTTTGATTCCTGGTCAGGCATATTCCTGGGTTACAGGTTTCATCCCCAGGTGGAGCACATACAATAGGCAACCAATCAATATTTCTCTCTCTCTCCCTTCCCTTCTGTCTAAAAATAAATAAATAAAGTCTTTTAAAAAATAGAGCTCCATTAAGCCACTTCTTCATTGTAACATCTGCATTCCCCATTCTTGATTCTAAAACTAGAGACTTAGTATAACTTTATACAGCTGGAATAGAATAGTGTAGGTTTCATAATTCATTGTTAGTGTGTTTGTACTGATTTCTGCAAGCTTGCTTAATCTTAAGTCTCTGCCATGTGGACAAATTTTATTTCCTCATTTGTAGAACAGGGGGAATTATACAGTTCTTTGAACTGTATAATGGCAAGTTACCTGGAAAATAATTAGGTGCTCAGTAAATGGTAGTAATATTTAGTTTTGTTTTATTTATACAAAAAAAAAAAAAAGAGAGAGACCTGATTGGGATGATGATCCTGCAGACAGGTACAAATCACATATACAGGTCTGGTTTGGCCTGAAAGATCTTCAGTTTCCTATGTATAAATTTCAGGTGGCATAATCTCAATCTTGAGATTTTTATATATTTGTATACAAAGCACCGTTACCATTGCAACCTTAAAGGACAATGATATGCTGCTGAATGCATGGAATGTTATGACAGCTCCTCATATTTTACCATTTACTGTCCAAATACAGGACTGGTTGTAATGCCCTTTTCCATGTGTATGCCTTCAGATACCCTCCTCATCATTTAAGATTAATCTTTAAGAAGACTTCCTAGCCAAGGTGGAGTTTCAATTATTTTGTCCATGGTACCTCCTCACTTAACCTGAGTAGTACACTTCCCTTCTACTTTGGTATTGCTTAGTACAGAGAGCAATTTTACCCTCACTGTATGCTTAACATATAGGTAGATTTACAACATACATACTATATGCATATATGTAATGTGTATAACAAGTTTCATACAATACATTCCTATAAACTAAACTTTATTTCAATAAAAGTACTGAGGTTAAACAGATGCATAAAGAAAACATCCTCTGTCAAATATAAATTTCCTTCAGACCCTTTTTTCTCCATCACATATTTACTTCAACTAGGCAAATAATTATTTTCTTTTTTAATATATTTTATTGATTATGCTATTACAGTTGTCCCATTTCTCCCCCATTATTCCCCTCCACCCTGCACACCCAATCCCACCCACATTCCCTCCTTTAGTTTATGTCCATGTGTCATAAGTTCTTTAGCTTCTACATTTCCCACACTATTCTTGCCCTCCCCTTGTCTATTTTCTACCCACCATCTATGCTACTTATTCTCTGTACCTTTTCCCTCTCTCTCCTCCTCTTACTCCCCTGTTGCTAACCCTGCATGTGATCTCCATTTCTGTGTTTCTGCTCCTTTTGTAGTGGTTTGCTTAGTTGGCTTTTGTTTTAGGTGTGGTTGTTAATATCTGTGAGTTTGCTGTCTTTTTACTGTTCATATTTTTTATCTTCTTTTTCTTATATAAGTCCCTTTAACATTTCATATAATAAGGGCTTGGTGATGATGAACTCCTTTAACTTGACCTTATCTGAGAAGCAATTTATCTGCCCTTCCATTCTAAAGGACAGCTTTGCTGGATAGAGCAATCTTGGATGTAGGTCAGTTCAAATACTTCTTTCCAGCCCCTTCTTGCCTGTAAGGTCTCTTTTGAGAAATCAGCTGACAGTCTGATGGGAACTCCTTTGTAGGTGACTGTCTCCTTATTCGTTGCTGCTTCTAGAATTCTCTCCTTCATTTTAATCTTGGCTAATGTAATTCTGATGTGCCTTGGTGTGTTCCTCCTTGAGTCCAACTTCTATGGGACTCTCTGAGCTTCCTGAACTTCCTGGAAGTCTATTTCCTTTGCCAGATTGGAGAAGTTCTCCTTTATTATTTGTTCAAATAAGTTTTCCACTTGTTGCTCTTCTTCTTCCCCTTCTGGTACCCCTATAATTCAGATGTTGGGACATTTAAAGATGTCCTGGAGGTTCCTAAGCCTCTCCTCATTTTTTTTGAATTCTTGTTTCTTCCTTGTTTTCTGTTTGGTTGTTTCTTTCTTCCTTCTGATCCACTCCACTGATTTGAGTCCCAGTTTTCCTCCCATCTCTATTGGTTCCCTGTGGTTTTCCTTCATTTCACTTATTGTAACCTTCATTTTTTCATCTAACTGGTGAGCAAAATCAACCAATTCTGTGAGCATCCTGATCACCAGGGCTTTGAACTGTGCATCTGATAGGTTAGCTATCCCTTGGTCGCTTAGATGAATTGGCTCTGGGGCTGTGATTTGTTCTCCCGTTTAAGCCATTTTTGTTTTTGTTTTTTTGGGGGGGTCTGGTCGCAGCTGTTACGTATGAGGGGTGGAGCCTTAGGTGTTCCCCAGGGCGGGGCAGCCTGGGTAGTGACACTGTATGTAGGGGCAGGGTCTGAGAGGGAGCAATGGTGCTTACTCTGCTCTCTCTCAGATTCCAGTCCCTTCTGCCACTTCCCCTTTGCCTGCATTATCTGTGAGTGAATGTGAGACCACTTGGTCAGCCAGCCACCTTGCGAGGCTTCTCTGGGTCTGCACAGTTCCCACCCCATATCTGGGGTCCAGTAGCCACCTCCTGTACTCCTGGGGTCCACTAGCTGCCACCTGCACACCTGGGATCTGCCAGCTGCTGCTGCCTGCACACCTGGTCCACCAACCTCCACTTTTTCCTGCCCGGACTCCACCCCTCTTACTGGTCTGGATGAATGGTTGTTGGACTTCTATACAGCTCAATTTTCTGTCAGTTCTGGTTGTTTTCTTGTTTCTAAATCTTTGTTGTTCTTAATTTTGGCTGTGAGAGGAGGCACAGTGTGTCCACCTATGCCTCTATCTTGGCTAGAAGTCCAAATAATTATTTTCTGTATCACAGAAGTGTTTGGAGAAGTACATTCATATAGTCTTCTAACAATCACAGAGCATGTCAGAAGTATTTTCATCTAATTGTTCTTATTGCTTATTCAATATACCTGGTGTTCGGGTCAAAGAAAATACTGTAATTCTCCTCCTTAGACTGTGTGCTAAATTCCAAAACTGTGGTTATCTTCACCGCAATGATTTTCTGATGAGTTTTAATTATGAAAACCAGATGCTTTTGCCTGTGACAATTTACTTAAATTAGCTAGTATTCTTATAATGACCAATTAAAATAACCACATTTCAAAAAAACATCTAGGAACAAAGGCAATAACCCTTATAAAATGAATTTTCATTTCTTGAGGGTTTTTTTTAATTTCCAAAAAAATAAACTTCAAAAATTGGTGTGTGTTCCCTTTAACGTTTAAGTTCAAGGTAAATAGATATGGCTTAAGAGCACTTAAGGCCAATTGGAAGCATCAACACTTAGATGTGCATGGTCCACTTTCTTAGGTGCTCAAAAATCCTTGAGAAAGATAAAAGAAAAACAATTGATTTTTATATACCGATTAATGTGTTGCATAATAAATAATTTTAGGAATGAATCCTTTTGGAAGGCTGGGTTTTGTTTGTTAAGTTTCCTTTGTAAAATGTGCTAATACCAGGATGTTAAGTAGAATAGGTTTTACACAAAAATGCAGTTGAGTTATCCATACATATTTGCTTTTAAAAACACAAGAGATAGAATACAAATATTTTGATTTCTCAGACTATTTTATTTCAAGGCCAGTTAAAAGAAAAGTCACATAAAATCATGACTATTACTAAGGTTGACCCCAATAGTTTTCAGATTAATCATTTTGTTTCTCTGTGTTGAAGAGTGAAATTCAAGTGCACACCTACACTTTCAAAGCTCTGAAGAGAGCCCATTTAGAACACAAAACCTCTAGCTAATAATATCTCCTAGTTTTTAATAAGGACTAGCAAGCAGTCAGGGAAATGGGAAAAAATATATATTATGTCCAGGCCTTTCTTGTTCCAAAGAAAAGGAACAAACTAATAATACAGAGAAGAAAATTGGCTTCAAAACCCCTCCCTAATAGTAAAATGCAAGAGGAAAGAGAAAAGGAGGAGATGAGTCTCTTTAATGCCCTGAACTCGGGTGGCCCAGGATTTACAGCAGAAAGATCTCCCCAGCCACCACCTCCACTGCTAGATACTACTAAAATAGGGCCTAGAGGGCAAGAGCCCCACCCCTGTGTAATAAAGGCATGGTCTCCTACTTGAAGATGCAGCATGGTACCCAATTTGGCCAGAGAGTATTCCTATCCAGAGAAGGACAATTCCCTTTGAGGCAATGCCCTATAGATAGAATAAACCGGGAAGGCCAACCTGCTGGCCACTACTAGGCCCATACTCCATTTTGGACTTCATATTTGCTGAATTAGAAAAATTCCAACCCCTTATATAGGGAGGATCCTCATAAAATGGCAGATCTTATCACCTCCATTTTTGCCACTCACCATCCAAACTGGACAGAAGTACAGGCTGTCCTTACCATCCTACTAATGTCAGATGAAAGGTAGCTAGTTACAGATAAGGCTCATCACCTCCATCAAGAGAATCCCAAAGGGACCTCCAACCCAGCTAGGGTGATTCCCTTAACAGAGCCCAACTGGACCCAAATGGTGAGGACCTAGCCTCTACGGAACATTACAAAAGGTGCATATTAAAAGGACTTAAGAAAGGGGTACCTAAACAAAAGAGCCAGAATATGATACAGGGCATTCAACAGAAGCAAATCAGAGATCTTTCCAAATTTTTAGAAAGCATCTATGAGACCTATCTAAAGTACAATGATACTGACCCATAGGTAACAGTTAATGTACAGATGATAAACATGACTTTTATTGGGCAAAGTGCCTGGGATATCAGAAGAAACCTTCAACATTTAGAGAGGACATTGGGAATGAATCACTCCAAGCTGGTGGACATAGCCTTTAAAATTTACCATGCCCAGGAAACAAGGATACTAAAGCAGGACACTGTTTTCTTAGAAACAGTATGAAGAAACCAGAAAAAGATGCAGGACCCAAAAGGAAAAGGAAAAGACCTACTAGGTACCAGTGTGCCTATAGCAAAGAGAGAGACCATTGGGGAATGGACTGCCTGGAACTTAAAAAGAAAAATAAAAAGGATAGAAATGCTTGACAGCAAGTATTAGAAAAAAATGATGAGTCTAATAATGAATGAAGAGGCCCAGGAACTTTTCTAGATACCTTTCAACTTTTTGCTATTTTCCCAAAGGATCCCTGGGTACAATTGACAGTAGAGAACAAGCTAATTGACTTCCATATAGATACAAGAGCTCCATACTTGGTGTTAAATACAAAACTGTAGGAGACCATTCTGCACCCATGGGCCCAGCTCAAACCCAGAGATCCACAGGACCCACGCCCACAGATAGGTTCTCCAGTGGAGAATCAGGCCTGCAATGTCCCTAAGCTGCTTTGAGACTTGCTTTTGCTAAAACTCCCTCACCCTGAATTGAGGCAGCAAACATTCACTGCAAAGTAACTTCTTTTTTTTTTTAATTAAATTTTATTTTAATTGTTGTTCTTATACAGTCTTCTGTTTTCTACTCCCATCCTGTCCCTCCGCCCCAGCCCTCCCCAGCTCCCTTCCATTTCCACCCCCCCCAGCTTTTGTCCATATGTCTTTCATACTTGTTGCTCTAATCCCTTCCTCTTTTCCCTGGATATTCCTATCCCTCTCCTCTCTTGTTCTCAATTTCAGTGTCTTTGGTTATATTATGCTTGTTTGTTTGTTTTTTTGATTAGGTTCCTGTTAAAGGTGAGATCATATGGTATTTGTCTCTCACCTCCTGGCTTATTTCGCTTAGCATAATGCTCTCCAGTTCCATCCATGCTGTCGCGAAGGGTAGGA
>PVKU01017266.1:0-12016 GCA_004027475.1 Anoura caudifer | reverse complement strand
AGGTATTGTGATCCCTCCTACTCTGCTCTTCTTTCTCAAAATTGCTGCTGCTATTCGAGGTCATTTATAAATTTCCACATAAATTTTTGAAGTGTTTGTTCTATGTCTATGAAATATGCCATTGGTACTTTAATAGGTATTGCATTGAATCTGTAAAGTGCTTTGGGTAGTATGGACATTTTGATGATGTTAATTCTTCTGATCCATGAACACGGTATATGTTTCCATTTGTTTGTGTCTTCCTTGATTTCTTTCTTCAGTGTTGTGTAGTTTTCTGCATACAGGTCTTTTACCTCCTTGGTTAGGTTTATTCCTAGGTATTTTATTTTTCTTTTTGCTATATTGAATGGGATTTTTTTCTTGATTTCTGCTTCTGCTGTTTCATTGTTGGTATACAAAAATGCCTTTGATTTCTGGATATTGAAATCAAAATCCGGCTATTTGGCCAAATTCATTTATTAGGTTGAGCAGCTTTTTGGCCAAGTGTATAGGATTTTAGATTTGATGTTTGGGCTATGCTGTTCTGCCTCTGGTTAAATTACCAACTGTAAGTTCTAACTGAAAGCATTTGGTACATCAAGCTAAGAAGACTCAAGAGAACCTGAGAGCTTTGTTATATTATTTCTGCTGCTCTCACAATCTTCAACATAGTAATAGTCAATAATATAGTGTAAATATTAGACATTCTCCTATAAGAATGTAGGATATATTGATCTCATTCTTCTCACATATTTCATATTTCATTCCTCTATGAAACTCAATTGCATGTGAATGGGTGAACTGCTGAGCCCAGGTCTTGTTGGGTATTATCTTGTTTTACAATATTTATTTGCATTTCTGCTTTCTTATTTTATTATTTTTAATATATTTTATTGATTATGCTATTACAGTTGTCCCATTTTCTCTCTTTATTTCCCTCCATTCTCTCCCCCACTCTCACCATCATTCCCCAACCTTAGTTGATGTCCATCTGTCATACATGTAAGTTCTTTGGCTTTTCTATTTCCAATACTATTCTTAATCTCCCCTCTGTCTATTTTGTACCAACCATTTACAATTCTTATTTCTTGTAACTTTTATCTTGTTCTTCCCCTGCTCCATTCCTGCTGATAACCCTCCATGTGATCTCCATTTCTGTGAATCTGTCCCTGTTCTAGATCTTTGTTTGGTTTGTTTTTGTTTTTGTTTTTTTTAGGTTCAGTTGTTGATAGTTGTGAGTTTGTTGTCATTTTCCTGTCCATAGGTTTGATCTTCATTTTCTTAGATAAGTCCCTTTAACATTTCATATAATAAGGGCTTGGTGATAATGAAATCCTTTAACTTGACCTTATCTGGGAAGCACTTTATCTGTCCTTCCTTTCTAAAAGATAGCTTTGCTGCATAGAGTAATCTTGGATGTAGGTCCTTATCTTTCCTGACTTTGAATACTTCTTTCCAGCCCCTCCTTGCCTGCAAGGTTTCCTTTCATAAATCAGCTGATAGTCTTATGAGCACTCCTTTGTAGGTAACTGTCTCCTTTTCTCCTGCTGCTTTTAAGATTCTCTCCTTATCTTGGGTAATGTGATTATGATGTGCCTTGATGTGTGCTTCCTTGGGACTCTCTGGGCTTCCCGGATTTCCTGAAAGTCTATTTCCTTTACCAGATTAAGGGAGTTCTCCTTCATTGTGTTTTCAAATATGTTTTCAATTTCTTGCTCTTCCTCTTCTTCTTCTGGAACCACTATGACTCAAATATTGGAATATTTAAAATTGTCCTGGAGGTTTCTAAGCTTCTCCTTTTTTTTTAATTCTTGTTTCTCCATTGTGTTCTGGTTGAATGTTTATTTCTTCCTACTGATCCAAACAGTTGACTTGAGTCCTGTTTTTTTTTTTCCCTTCACTATTGGTTCCCTGTACATTTTCCTTTATTTCACTTTTCATAGCTTTCCCATTTTTCTCCATTTTGTAACCATACTCAATCATTTCTGTGAGCACTCTGATTACCAGGGTTTTGAACTGTGTATCTGATAGGTTGGCTATCTCTTAATCACTTAGTTGTATTTTTTTTTCTGGAGCTTTAATCTGTTCTTTCATTTGGGCCATATTTTTTGCCTCCTCATGCCTGTTCCGCAATAAAGGATGGAACCTTCGGTATTTACCTGGGTTGGGCAACCAACCTCAATGCGCCATGGTGCTGTATGTGGGCGAGGGGTCCAAGAGGGAACAATACTACTTGCTGGGCTCTTGGCTGGCTTTCAGTCATTTCCTCTTCTACCCACAAGCAAATTGGGCCTTTCTGGTGCTGATTCCCTGTGTGGGGGGGTGTACCTTCTAGGACCCTGTGGGACTCTCCAACAAACTCTGTCCTGTGAAGCTTGGAGTTTCTTTTGCTACCTCAACCCCCACAGGTTTTTTTTCAGTCAGAGGTTTTGAGGCTTTATTAGCCTGCACTGGAACCCTGGGTTGTGCAATATGTCTCACTCCCCACTTGTTCCTCCCAGTTTATCTGCACAGATGTTTGACCACAAAGGTGGGACCACTTGCTCTGTCAGTCACCACTTCGTCCACCCAGGTCCTCCAGCCTCAGCGTTGCTACAAGTCCTCTCCACCCTGGATGCCCGTCTCCAAACCTCCCACTGATCTAGATGAATGTTTCTACTTTAACTCCTTGATTTTCAGACTTCCATATGGTTTGATTTTCTGGCAGTTCTGATTATTTTTTGTTTTTAAATTTGTCATTATCCTTCTTTTGGTTGTGCAAGGAGGCAAAGTGCATCTACCTACACCTCCATCTTGACCAGACTTTATCTGCATTCTTAGGCAGGGTTCATAATAGCTCCGAGTATCTGGTTCATATCTGTGCAATGGAGGTAGTTATTATCTCACAGATCTATTGTGAGAATTAACTTAATATGTGTAAGGCATCTAGCACTATGCATGGTAAATTGTCACAGTCTCTGAAGACATGGCAGCTTTCACATGGTGGGAAGATTTACATCTGGGCATTAGCTCCTTAATAAGTAGTTTTGTTCCTTGAGTAGTATGTTTCTTATTTTTGTTTATGCCTATATGTCCCACAATGCCTGACATGGAACATTCAGTTGCTCATAAAAGTTGCTCAATTAACTTCATCTGTTGTTAAAATATAAATCCAGGAGGCAGGAATTAAGTTCACTGGGTTCAGGTCTGTACCCTTGGTGTCAAGTGTACAAATTGAATATATAATAACCTTACTTCCACTCCACCCTCTGTGGGAACCCCTGCTGGAATTAGAGCTAATTGCTCTTAAAAAGCATACAGCTCCAAAGATTGGGTTTCCTGACTACCCCATTCTTGTTCTAAGACTAGGTCTAAATCCTGACCTAAAGAAGGATACCAAAGTGGAGGAAGGGAGTGAGCAACCAGGAGGCTCTGGACTGCCAGCTCTGTCATCCCAACAGTGATGAATGAAGAACCAACATAGGTAAACTGTCCTCCAGTTGTCAAGTTCATAACGTTCAGATTGCCTGAAAATCCATACAGTGTCAGCAGCTGTTATTTGACTTCAAAATGATTCAAGGTGCAGGTAAATTTTCCAAAGCCACTTTGCCATTCTATTAATCAAATTATCCAAATCTGTTTCACTACATTTCACACTCTTGATAAGTGTATTCAAAATTCATAAGTTGTTTTCATTTGAGGATCCTTTTGACAATAAAATACAAATTATAAATATCTTACCAGAAACTTGTATGCTTACATATACCCAAGATTGACATATAACTTTTATTAATTAACAGAACCACTAAAACCAACTTTTGAATCCTCATTTCCACAGACCTCATTCACATGGATGAGTTAAGAAATCTAGTACAGAGTAGTTCATTCAGTTGCCCAAAGACAAACACACAATAGGCCTGAAGTGAGATGCTGGAGACACATACTTACCCTCCCTCATGGGTCTTTCAGCCTTCTCACCCTTGTAATGTAGGTACAACATCAAGTGGTGCCAGATCAATGGGTGAATAATTTCTCATGAAAATTCACATGAAATTAAATTCCCATGTAAAGTAAAAGAAAAGTATAATTAAGAGAAAAAGTCTTTTAGAGGAATGCACTTGCTTTACAATCCCATTATTCCAGTTCCCAGGTGTATTATATCTCCTAGTCAAATGGGTTTTTCAGTAGTTGTGCCAGATAGTTCAGGGTAGGTAAGTGTCCAGCAGAATACTAATGGACAGATGAGAGTATACTGATGGTCTTAGAAGTGGTCTAAGGCCTTATGGAGGATCCGTCCCAAGAAGAACAATGTCTTTTTTGATGCTCCTAGCTACCTCTTCCAGCAGTACTAACATCAGTAACCAAAAGAAGATATTTTCATAAAGCATTAACAATTCTGAAATAACATAATGACCTGTCTACCCATTATTATATTGTATTATAGCTTAATCTATTTAACATAAAGTCTCAAGCCAGAGTCAGTTTTCTGCTATCTTTCTATTTCTATCTATCTATCTATCTATCTATCTATCTATCTATCTATCTATCTATCATCTTTCATCTATATACCTATTTCTCTATCTCTATGTATCATCCATCATCTTTTTATGTAAACTTTTACTGAGGTATAATGCATACAGAAAATTGCCAAATCAGAGTACTCAGTTACCCCAGTGATGTGTCTCCAAGTGACATGATTTTTCAAAATAAAAAATACCTTTTAGAAAGCTGTCAATAAAACAAAATACAGATTTTCTTCAATTTATATACTGCACTGCCTTTCTGGAAAATTCAATGTAAAATAAAAGCATGCAGAATATTTATGATATTTATAAAAATAAAATTATGTGCTAGTTGATATAAGTTTAAGTAGATTTTTTTCACTTACATGAATATTCTGTGGGATATTTGAAAGTTGTTCAGGGTGCAAAATTCTTCAATATGGGACTGTTCTATACTTTGCTAGAATTCCTACATACCTGGATTTCAATCACTGAATCCTAGTCATGTCTCTTGATTATTGTGACCGCCAAAAATTATCCTTGTACATTTTTAAAACACCTAATTAAAAATCACAAGCAGAATGTATTACCAAATATATAATTGTTGAATGCCTATCATTTAGTTTAAGAACTAAATATCAAACAATGAGTGTTTGCAGTTATAAATGATAAAGGGTTAGATGTGGTAATAACTGTTAGGGGTTTAAAGAAAGCATCAGAGTTCCACTTAAACTCCCAGAGTTTCTAAGATCAAGGATGTTGAAGGAAATATTGAAGTTCACAGTCCAATTTAAAAGTCTATGGGACTTGTAGCCTCAGAGACTGGACAACTACAGAATTAAAAATAGGTTTTCCATCAGTGTGAATTTTTTAAATAGTAAATACAGGAAAAATTTGTGAGATTATAATCTATATGTCTGATATATTTTTTGTTTCTCACTGTTTGGCTACTAGGATAAGATTGCATAGATGGAAGTTGATATCTTAAAATGGTTTTTATATCTACCACCACCTGGCAAATCAATATTCTATCAGTTGTTAGCTGGGAGATGAGCAGACCTGGCCTCTCTGAGTACTGAGAATTATTGAAACCATTCTTCTTACCTGACCTCTTCTATGTGACCTGATTTGTTGAAATGAGATTCCCCAGGAGGAGGGGGAATGTTGTATATGTATTTGGATTCACTTCTCTTATGAGCATTAGCCATCATCTGATTTTAATAAATTATCTAAATATAATTAATACTATGTTTCTTCAGTTCCATTAATTTTAACCTGCTGTGGCTATCAGTTCCAGTCACTACTTTTCAAACAGATTGTTTCATCTCTGACTACATATTTTGACATCGGCAGCGGGAACACTGTAGCAGTCATGGACAATAAGAGTCCCGCATGTCAGAGTCCAAAAGAATGGAGCGTCTTTAAATAAAGGCCTGACTCATCTTTTCTAGCTAGAGATTATCCAGTGGTTCATCTCTGGGCCTGATGTGGTTGAGAGCAGGAAAATTGGCATTACAGATTGCTACTAGGTCATCAGGAAAAAACACACACACACATGTATGTATACACACACACACATACACACAACTAATCCTGTTGCTATTAGGTTATGTAGCAAATTATTTATTCTATTAATTTATTCAATGAACATTTACAGAATGCCCACCAGATGAGGGTATAATGAAAATGGATATGTTACACAGCAACAGAAGGTCCATTATTGTCTGCTGCCTTATGGAAAGATGTCTCTCAAAGCCAGAGATTTGTGAAAAGGAAAGGAAATGTTTATTTAATGCTATACAGAGTTAAAGCATCAACCTAAAGTCTCCATTAAAGTATCAAAGTCCTTTAGGATACCTACAGATGCCCACAGTGCTTCCTATCTCCCTCTGCCCTAATTCAGGGTACCGTAATCTGTAATTTAGGAAGAGAAGCACACGTCTGGTATGCAGGCTCTTGACACCGTTCAGCCATGTTGTCGTCCAGGCAGGATCTCTAATTAATCCAAAGCCATGTGGCACCTTCTCATGGCCTACTGGCAAGAGTCCTTTCCATCCCTCTTCCAGGCAAAATCTCTCTTGCTCCCAGGCCATGCAGCCAAAGGGAGCCAAAGTCATGTGGTCCTTCTTCTACCAAAGCTGTGGGGAAGGGGTCCCCCCTCTGGCAAAGACTCGTGGCTCTCCCTCTTCACCAAAGGTGCAGGGGTCTGTACTCTGGTGAAACCACGTGAATCTCTCCCTCTGGCAAAGCTGCGAGAGGGTCTCCACTCGGGCAAAGCCGAATGGCAATTCTCTGCTAAGGCCACATGGTGATTTTCCCTCATAGAGCTGTGGGTCCTGCACTCTGGTGAAACCGCATGGATCTCTCTCCAATGGCTGCCACGCCTGGGTTTAAATCCCCTCACCAATCCTCCTCTGCAGCTCTATTTCCGACCCCTTCTACAATAGGTTACACCTGCCAGCATTCCTGTGTATTTCCAAGGTTATTGGAATGCCATCATGAGTCTGGGCAGGTTTGTCCTCATTTTCTGGAGCCAATCTTCTCCAAGCTCCCACGCAGGTGCTGTAACTTGGGGTTCTTCCCCCCAGTCACGTCCTGGGGGAAGTCCTTTCCATCCCCCTGGCTCAGAGCATGGCCACAGCTGTTTAACATATCTATGAGACCAGTTAAAGGTTATAGATATGTTAAATGACCGTTCTGGAGCTTATCTGCAAAATTGTTGCTATGCAAAACAACTCAATGGCCCTGCTCCATTTGTCCCTTCCCCCAACTCACACCTGAGGGGGAAGGGGTGAGGACATCTTATTATGTCTTTCTAATATTTCCTGGACACCCTGAGTTCTGGGCCCCATTCCAACTCCCTTTTTGGGGACCCCCTCTTGGCTGCACCCTGTTACAGATATATATATCTAGGAAATGATCCTCTATAAAAATATAAGCCATAAAAATAAGTAATTTTAATTTTGATAATATGCCATTTTCAGCAGAAATATCATAGCTACTTAGTGGTTATGTGTTGACTAATAAATTGGTTCCTGTAGTGAGATATATGAATGGATGAGTCTAGAAAAATATTAATTACTATTCCTATTTTATAAATACAAAAATTCAGCCTAAGAACCATAAGTGGTTTTTCAAAAGTTATATAGCTAATATGTGGCAGACAAACAAGTTAACTCAGGTCTTCTAATTTCAATTCCAAACACTAAACTACTTCATATTAGCTTAGAGAACTTCAGAAAGACTAATTCACACACACACACACACACAAAATAAATAAATAAAAACAAGAAATAGGAGATTACTTGAATGCTTCACAAAATAGAAAATGAATATGTGAATCATGGTATTGCTTGGTGGTAAAAAAATTATGTTGTCATTTATATAATGTTACAAAGAGTGATCCTTTGAGACAGTTCTTATACCACCATATTCTGTACTGGTGCAGGGAGGGATAGGTTGTGTGTGGGGCAGAATGGAGGTGTATGTGGAGGGGAATGGTTGCATGGAAAATATATGCTTAGCACATTAGAACTGTACTCTAATATAAATCAAATTAGCAAAGAAGAAAACCTACCAAAATATATTCTATAATGTCATTTTACTTTTGTTTCTTCTTCTCTGTTCTTCCTTATATTTTCTACTACTACTCTTGCTTCTCTTCTGCCTTCTTCTTTCTTTCTTTTTTTGTTTTCCTTTATAAGTTTCCAAATTTTGGATATATTACATTTATAAAAAGGAATAGAGAAATGTTAAGGAGAGAAATTACTTCCTATTGAAATAATAAGGATGGTGAAAGTCTTCATGTGAGCAAAAAATCATTTGAAAAATGGGTAAGATTTAGAACAAGGAGATGTGTAGGGAAAATGGAAATTGATTTAGGGTACTTGGAGTTATAAATGCACAGACTTTACGTGGAGACACAACCAGAGTAGTTCCATTGATTGAAGCAAAGGGTGAAAGAGTGAAATAGTACAAACTAGGGTTGTCAACGTTGGTTAGGACCCAGCTGAGTTTGGGAGGAGAGAGATCTTCAGTTCTCTGTCTCAGATTTGGTCTTATGTAGTTGAAAAAGAGCCTCACATTTTTAGCACAATCCCTAGGAACAAACTGGATAAATCTGTTCTGTCTGAATGAACAGAAGGCAAAAATCTCTGAGTTCTTTCAAGACCAATAAAATAATGAGAAATAGTTATGTTTACAAGTAGATGTTAAATCCAGGGTGCATGCTTGCCAAAAACCATAGGGCACTTGGCAAGCTCAAGCTAGAGCTATTAAACATTAGGGCCTATTACTGAATATTCATGGTCTGCACCATTCTTTAAATGGTTCAATTTGAGTGTCCTCCAAAAGTTTATGGCAGGAATTTCTATGCCAATTGAGTTTCAGTGCTGTTTTTTCACCCATGCATTTTCATGCTCCACCAGTTCCATATGTTTGCATTTCAACCAAACATAGAATGATATAGATATTATATTATTTTTCAACTTTAAATAGTTTTACCTGGACTTTGTTTCCTCTTTTGAGGAATTTTATACTTATATTTTTATTAGTTGAGAAGATAAACCAATTGATTCTAAATATTGCAGGGATGGATCTCTACCATGGATTCTGCCTTTGATGCAGGGTGCAGCCAAGAGGGGCGCCCCAAAAAGGGAGTTGGAATGGGGCCCAGAACTCAGGGTGTCCAGGAAATATTAGAAAGACATAATAAGATGTCCTCACCCCTTCCCCCTCAGGTGTGAGTTGGGGGAAGGCACAAATGGAGCAGGGCCATTGAGTTGTTTTGCATAGCAACAATTTTGCAGATAAGCTCCAGAATGGTCATTTAACATATCTATAAACTTTAACTGGTTTCATAGATATGTTAAATAGCTGTGGGCATGCTCTGAGCCAGGGGGATGGAAAGGACTCCCCCAAGATGTGACTGGGGGAGGAACCCCAAGTTACAGCACCTGCGTGGGAGCTTGGAGAAGATTGGCTCCAGAAAATGAGGACACACCTGCCCAGACTCATGATGGCATCCCAATAACCTTGGAAATATACAGGAATGTTGGCAGGTGTAACCGATTGTAGGAGGGGTCGGAAATGGGGCTGCAGAGGAGGATTGGTGAGGGGATTTAAACCCAGGCATGGCAGCCATTGGAGAGAGATCGATGCAGTTTCACCAGAGTGCAGGACCCACAGCTCTATGAGGGAAAATCACCATGTGACCTTAGCAGAGAATTGCCACTCGGCTTTGCCCGAGTGGAGACCCTCTTGCAGCTTTGCCAGAGGAAGAGATTCCACATGGTTTCACCAGAGTACAGACCCCTGCAGCTTTGGTGAAGAGGGAGAGCCATGAGGCTTTGCCAGAGGGGGGACCCCTTCCCCACAGCTTCCGTAGAAGAAAGTCCATGCAGCTTTGGGTGCTCCCTTTGGCTGCGTGGCTTGGGAGCAAGAGAGACTTGGCCTGGAAGAGGGATGGAAAGGACTTGCCAGTAGGCCATGAGAAGGTGCCACATGGCTTTGGATTAATTAGAGATCCTGCCTGGACGACAACACAGCTGAAAGGTATCAAGAGCCTGGATACCGGATGTGTGCTTCTCTTCCTGAATTACAGATTACGGTACCCTGAATTAGGGCAGAGGGAGATAGTAAGCACTGTGGGCATCTGTAGGTATCCTAAAGGACTTTGATACTTTAATGGAGACTTTAGGTTGATGCTTTAACTCTGTATAGCATTAAATAAACATTTCCTTTCCTTTTCACAAATCTCTGGCTTTGAAAGACATCTTTCCATAAGGTGGAGGACAATAACGGACCTTCTGTCACTCTATAACACCTTGACCTCCCTTTATCCTTTATATGTCCCATTACTCAGCACCAGCTCTATTCATTGCTATCTTAACCAGGGCCCAGTGATATCAGGGTGTATTTTGAATTATGTAACTTATTCCTTTCTTATTTCAAAAGGAGATGAATCCTCCCAATGTATCAATGTTCCAATTGATTATTGTTTTGGGCCTCTTCCCAGTTCTACTTTAATTCAACAATTAAAATCCTCACAAGAACAAAACTTGTTTGGATTTTTGATGATAGATTTAACTCCTCACAATTTACTAACTACTTTAGGCAAATTACTTAAAGCTTTGTGTGCAGTATTCTCATATAAGAATACTTTACTCCGGGAGAGAAGATGGCGGCATGGTAAGAGGACACACATCTCTTTGCCTCCCACACATAGGTCTTAAACCGGGACATTTTTCAAAGCAGCACTGCAAACAGACACCAGAAACACAGCATATTTGAAAACAGATTATCGAAAATTGCAGGGGACGTTGAAAAACCGGACGGTAAGGAGAGTACTCCAGCGGTGCGGAGACCAGGGCGGGGGCTGAGAAACTGGACTAGGGCTGGCCGTAAGATGCAGGGGAGGGAGCTGGGACATCCGCTCCCTGGACAGCCAAGCAGGGAACCGCCACTCCAGCATAAACCTGGTCGTTGGAAATCTCACAGACAGGAGTTAAGATCTTATAGCCCCTGGAGAATCGAACGCGGGAGCTGGAGCGCGCGCCTTTGTCTGCACCCACAAGACATTGAAAAACCAGCCGCTCCCTGATCAGCCAAGCAGGGACCCGGCAGCTCCTTTATCTGCTCCCTCGCAACATTGTAAACAGCGGCTAGGGGATCGGTGCATCAGCGCGCCCAGGGAGACCCGGCGCGACAGGGCACGCAGTTGCTGGGCACCATAGGGGTTGAACCGTGTTTGTGGGACAGTTGGAACCTGTGCAAGGAAGACTCAGGGAACATCGGGGCTTGTGGGCGCGTGACCACAGTTTGCGCCTGGGTCCCTGGACAGAGAATCTAGGGACACCTCTGAGGACAGTGGGCCAGAGAAAACTGAATGATGAACCAGGGAAAAATAAAAAAATAAAAATAATACGGTCACCCCTCGGCCAATGCAGTCTTCATGACCAGAAAAATCAGCTTGGCAAGATTGATAACAGCAAGAATTAGCGGTTTTGGTGTTATTCGGTTTTTTAATTTTTTTGTGGGTTTTTTTTTCTCTTTTTCTCTTTTTCACTATTTTGATCTCTTTACCCCTCAACTCCTTTTGGCTTCTTAATACTTCTTTCTTGTTTTACTCCTTCTTCCTTTCTTCCCAAGCTTACCACTCCTTCCTGTCTTTTTTCTCTTTTTCATTTTACTTTTCTTTATTCTATTTTCACTTTTTTATTTCCTTTTCCTTCCTTTATTTCTTCCTTTCCTTCACTTTTCTCTTTTTTAAACACATAGAAGTGAGACAAAAACAAAACAAACAAACAAACAAAAAACACCTGGAACTGTGGAAAGACCAGAGTTGGCCCCAAAGAACGGGCATTTCAACAGCTGAGACACTGGAAGCAGTGAACACCAGGATACCTGAAGGAGATAACACCATTGAATTTCACAGGCATTCTAACACAGAGTCCACACCATAAACCCAGGGAACCAGAACAAACAAATTTAAGAAGCTGAGGCTAACAAGAAGAGTCTCACAAACAATGGGAAGACAAAGAAACAACCCTCAAATG
>PVKU01017265.1:0-12023 GCA_004027475.1 Anoura caudifer | reverse complement strand
CAATGTTCATAGCAGCACAATTTACAATAGCCAAGTGTTGGAAGCAACCTAGGTGCCCATCAGTAAATGAATGGATCAAGAAACTATAGTACATTTACACAATGGACTTCTATGCAGCAGAAAGAAAGAAGGTTCTCCTACCCTTTGCAACAGCATGGATGGAACTGGCAAGCATCATGCTAAGTGAAATAAGCCAGGCAATGAAGGGCAAATACCATATGATCTCACCTTTAACAGGAACCTAATAAACAAAACAAACAAACAAGGGTAATATAACCAAAGTCACTGAAATTGAGAACAGGTTGACAGTCACCAGAGGGGAGAGAGGAGGGGGGAGGGGAGGGAATTTCAGGGGAACAGGGGAAAAATGGAAGGGTTTAGAGCAACAAGTGTAAAGGACATATGGACAAAATCTAGAGGGGGTGGAAATGGGAGTGGGCTAGGGCGGGCTGGGGCGGTGGGCTGGGATGGGAGTAAAAGACAGCAAACTATACAAGAACAACAACAACAAAAGATATTCAAGAAAAAGAAAAAAGCATGAATACCCTATATCTATTAAAGAAATTAAACTTTTCGTTAAGATATTCTCTACAAAGTAAACCTTGGCCTGCAGTTACAGTAGTAAATTCTATCAAACGTAAAAGAAATAATATGAGTTCTACATAAACCTTTCGCTTTACAATGCTCAAATTTTCCTGAAATGAAACCACAAAAACACAGTTAAGGAGGTGAAATCACAAAGAATTACCCATCATAAATAAAGACTAAATTTTTAGTAGATTTTATATTTTAGAGCAGTTTTAGTTTCAAAGCAAATTGAGCAGAAGGTACAGAGATTTCTCACATACCCCTTAGCCCTCTCCCCAACATCCACAGCCTCTCTCACTAACAACATCCCCACCAGATGGTGCATTTATTACAGTTGATGAACCTACATTGACAGGTCATCAGCATCCAGAATCCATAGTTTACATCAGAGTTGCTCTTGAACATTGCATGGGTTTGGTCAAACGTATCCAGCATTATAATATCAAACACAGTAGTTTCACTGCCTCTCGAATCCCCAGTGCTTTGCTAATTGCCAATTCATCCCTCCCTCCCCACTAACCCCTGGCAACCACTGATCTGCTGTCTCCATAGCCTTTTCCAAAATGTTATATATTTGGAAAAATACACTGTGGTTGCTTTTCAGATTGGTTTCTTTTACTTAATATGCATTCAAGTTTTCTCTTTTATTTTTCATGGTTTACTACCCCATTTATTTTTAATGCTAAATAATAGCCCATTGTCTGGATGTACCAAGTTTATTTATCTTGGAGATGACAATTTTTGAGGAAATACTAGCACGTAGAATCCAGCAATACATAAAACATATCATGCCCCTTTGGTGTGTAGCTTAAGAATGCAAGATGGTGTCAACTTTTGCAAATCAATCAATTTAGTTCACTCTATTAGCAGATTAAAAAAGAAAAATTACATAACCATATTTTTTCAGTCTTTTTTATTTTTGTCCAATTACAGTTGTCTCTATTATACCCCCTCACTCTTCCCTACTCCATCTACCAACACCTTCTATATTCAATCCTACTTCTCTCCCCCATTGGCTTTGTCCATGTGTCCTTTATACATGTTCCTTACGACCCATCCCCCTCCAATTTCCCCTCTGGTTGCAGTCGGTTTGGTCTTTATTTCAATATATCTGGTTATATTTTGCTTGCTTTTTTTGTTTTGTTGATTAGGTTCCACTTATAAGTGAGATCCTATGGTATTTGTCTGTCAACACCTTGCTTATTTCACTTAGCATTATGCTCTCCAGTTCTAGCCATGCTGTCACGAAGGGTAGAAGCTCCTTCTTTCTTTCTCCTGCACAGTATTCCATTGTGTAAATGTACCACAGTTTTTTGATCCACTCTTACTAATGTGCACTTAGGCTGCTGTCAGCACTTGGCTATTGTAAATTGTGCTGCTAGGAACACTGGGGTACTATGAACATTGGAGCTTTGGTGTTCTTAGGGTATAATTCCAGCAGTGGAATTGCTGGGTCAAAAGGCAGTTCCACTGTTTGTTTTTTGAGGTATCTCCATAGAGTTTTCCACACTGGCTGCACCAGCCTGCATTCACACCAACAGTGTATTAGGGTTCCTTTTTCTCCACAACCTCACAAGCACTTGTTGTTTGTTGATTTGTTTATGATCGCCATTCTAAGAGGAGTGAAATGGTATTTCATTGTGGTTTTAATTTGCATCTCTCAGATGGCTAGTGATGCTGAGCATCTTTTCATATGTTTCTGGGTCTTCTGTAAGTCCTTCTTGTAGAAGTGTTTTTTCAGGTCGTTTGCCCATTTTTTAATTGGATTGTTCATCTTCCTGTAGTGGAGTCATGTGAGTTCTTAATATATTTTGGAGATCAAATCCTTGTCTGAGGTATCATTTGCAAAAATATCTTCCTATAAGGTTGGTTCTCTTTTCATTTTGCTGATGTTTTCTTTAGCTGTGCAGAAATATTTTAATTTAATGAAATCCCATTTGTTTTTTCTTTTCTTTATGTCCCTTGCTCTGGGGGACATATCAGTGAAAATATTGCTGTGTGGAATATCTGGATTTTCCTGCCTATGTTCTCGTCTAGGACTTTTATGGTGTCATGGCTTATATTTAAGTCTTTTATCCATGTTGCATTTATTTTTGTGAATGGTGTAAATTAGTGGTCAAATTTCATTTTTTGCATGAAGCTGTCCAGATCTCCCAACACCAATTATTGAAGAAGCTATTTTTACTCCATTTTATGTTCCTGCTCTCTTTGTTGAATATTAATTGAACATAGAGACATGGGTTTATTTCTGGTCCCTCCATTCTGTTCTCTTGGTCTATGTGTCTGTTCTTATGCCAGTACCAGTTTGTTTGATTACAGTGGCCTTGTAATACAGTTTGATATCAAGTATGTGTTCCCTTCTACTTTGTCCTTTTTTCTCAAAACTGCTGCAGATTTTCAGGGTCATTTTTGGTTCCATAAAAATTTTTGAAATGTTTTTTCTATATCTGTGAAGTACATCATTGGTATTTTAATAGGGATTATATTGAATCTGTAAATTGCTTTGAGTAGTATGGACATTTTGATGATGTTAATTCTTCCAATTGATGAATATGGTATGTACTTCAATTTATTTGTGTCTTCCTTAATTTCTTTCTTCAGTGTTGTGTAGCTTTCTGAGTACATGTCTTTTGCCTGCTTGGTTAGGTTTATCCCTAAGTATTTTAGTTTTCTTGTTGCTATAGCAAGTGGGATTTCCCCCCCTGATAATCTGTTTCTGATATTTCATTGTTGGTGTACAAAAATCACCTCAATTCTGAATATTGACTCTGTATCTCACTGCTTTGCCAAATTGATTTATTAAGTTGAGTAGTTCTTTTTGGTGGAGTCTACATGGTTTTCAATGTACACTGTTAAGTCATCTGCAAATAGTAACAGTTTTACTTCCTCTTCCAATTTGGATGCCTTTTATTTCTTTCTCTTGTCTGATCACTGTAACTAGGATTTCCAATATTATGTTGAATAGATGTAGTGAAAGTGGATATTCTTATCTTGTTATGGATCGTGATATTAGTGGGAAAGCTTTTAGTTTTTGTCCAATGAGTATGATGTTGGTTGTAGGCTTCTCATATATGGGCTTTATCATGTTGAGGTATTCTTCCTGTACATCCACTTTGCTGAGTATTTTTATCATAAATGGGTTCTGTACCATATCAAATGCTTTTTTGCATCTATTAATATGAACATGTGATTTTTGTCTTTGTTTATGTGATATATTACCTTTATTGATTTGTGAATGTTGTACCATCCTTGCATCCCTGGGATGAATTTCACTTTGTAATGGTGTATGATCTTTTTAATGTATCGCTGAATGTGGGTTTACCAATATTTTGTCGAGGATTTTAGCATCTATGTTCATCAGCAACGTTAGCCTGTAGTTTTCTTTCTTTGTTGTGTCTTTATCTGGTTTTGGGATTAGTATGATGCTGGCTTTATAAAAGAGTCTTGGAGTCTTCCCTCTTCTTGTTTTTTTTTGGAATAGTCTGAGAAGGATAGGTACTAGTTCTTCTTTAAATGTTTTGTAAAATTATCCTGTGAAACTGTCCAGTCCAGGGTTTTTGATTGCCATCAGTTTTTTGATTATTGCTTCAATTTCACAAGGTGTTATTGGTGTGTTCAGGCTATGTGCATCGTCTTGATTCAGTATTGGAAGATTATATTTTTCTAGAAATTTGTCCATTTCATCCAGATTTTCAAATTTCTTGACATTTAGTTGTTTGTAATAATTTCTTACAATCCTTTGTATTTCTGTGGTATCAGTTATAACCTCTCCTTTTTCATTTCTGATTTTATTTATTGGGTCCTTTCTCTTTTTTTCTTAATGAGTCTGCTTAGAGGCTTGCCAATTTTGTTTATCTTTTCAAAGAACCAGCTCCTGGATTTATTGATCCTTTGATTTGTTCTTTTAGTTCCCATGTCACTTAATTCTGCTCTGATCTTTGTTACCTCCTTCCTTCTACCTGCTCTGGGTTTTGTCTGTTGTTGTTCCTCCAATTCTTGTAGAAGTGGGGTTAGGTTGTTTATTTGAAATGTTTCTATGTTTTTATATAGTCCTGTATTGCTATGAACTTCCCTCTCAGGACTACCTTCCTTGTGTACCATAGGTTTTGGACCATTGTGAGTTCATTTTCATTTGTTTCCAGAAGCTTTTTGATTTCTTCCTTGATCTCATTCTTAACCCATTGATTGTTTAATAGCATGCTATTCAATCTCCATGAATTTTGATGTTATTGAGCTTTTTCCTTGAGGTTGGTTTCTCGTTTCAGGCCCCTGTGGTTCAAGGAAGTGCTTGATATACTTTCAAGATTCTTGGATTTGTTGAGGCTTGTTTTGTGTCCTATCATGTGGTCTATCTTTGAAAACATTCCACGTGCATTTTAAAAGAACATGTATTTTGCTTCTTTGGGATGGAATGTTCTATATATATCAGTTAAGTCCATTTGATCCAGGGCATTGTTCAATGCCACAATATCCTTGCTGATATTAGTTTGGAAGATCTATCCATTGTTGATATTTTGGTATTAAAATCCCTTAGTGTAAGTGTGTTGCTGTCTATATCTTTCTTGAGTCCTCTAAAATTTCTCTTATATATTTGGGTGTCCCTGTGGTGGGAGCATATATGTTTATAATGTTTATGCTTGTTGATGGATTCTTCCCTTGAGTGTTATGAAGTGTCCTTCTGTGTCTCTTTTTATGGCCTTTGTTTTGAAATCTATTTTTTCTGATATAAGTATTGCTACCCTGGCTTTTTCCCTCTCCATTTGCTTGGAATACTTTTTTCCAACCCTTCACTTTCAGCCTTTGTAGGTCTTTTGTTTTGAGGTGGATCTCTTGTAGGCATCATATGTACAGGTCATGTTTTCTATCCATTAATCTACCCTATGTCTTTTGATTGGATAATTTAATCCATTTACATTTAAGGTTATTAGTGATAGGTACTTATTCATCCCCCTCATCTTCCATGTTCCTCTGTCTCTCACTCTTTTTATTTCTCTTCTTAAAACAGTCCCTTTAGCATATCTTGCAGTGCTGGTTTGATGGAGGTCTATTATTTTAACCCCCTTTTGTCTGGTAAACTCCTTATTTCACCTTCTATTTTAACTGAGAGCCTTGCCAGTTAGAGTACTCTTCATTGCAAGCCTTTGCTTTTCATTATTTGCCATATTTCTTGCCATTTCCTTCTAGCTTTTAGTGTTTCTGTTGAGAGATCAGCTGTTAGTCTTATTGGAGCTCCCTTGTATGTTACTTCCTGTGTCTCCCTTCTTGTCTTTAAGATTCTCTGTTTACCTTTAAAATTTGGCATTTTAATAATGATGTATCTTAGGGTAGGTCTACTTGGGTTCATCCTGATTGGGACCCTCTGTGGTCCTGAACTTGTATGGCTTTTCTCTTCTCCAGGTTTGGAAAATTTTCTCACTATTTTTTAAAACAGGGTTTCTATCCTTTTTTTCCTTTTCTTCTCCTTCTGGCATTCCTATGATTCAAACATTTTTGTGTTTCATGTTGTCCTGAACTTCCCTTGAGCTATCTTCATATTTTTGGAGTCTTTTTTCATGCAGCTATTCTACCTGGGCATACATTTCTACATTGTCTTACAGCTCATTAATCTGGTCCTCTGCTTCATCCAGCCTGTTTGTAAGTCCTTGTAGTGTATTTTTTATTTCAGATATTATATTCTTAATTTCTTCCTGGTTCTCATTTATAGTTTATATATCATGAGGTTTATCATGCTGTTGTAATTTCAACTCATTTCCTTGTGGTTGTGACTGAGTTCCTTGAGCATCCTTCTAACCATTCTCTTGAATTCTATATTGATAGTTTGCTTGCCTCCATTTTATTTAGCTCTTTTACTGAGGAATCTTCCATTCATTTTGATTGTGGGTTCTTTCTTTGTCTCCCCATTTCAGGTGACTTGACTGTTTTTGTTTGTTTCTGTGGTTCCAGGTGCTCTGCTTTGCCAGCTGTCTTCATAGGGTGAAATTCTGCTGTAGGAGTTCTGTGAGACTTAGTGTTGTGGTCTCCTTGATCTCCTTGTCTGGACGCTCTAGGGTTGCCCTTTCTTCCATTTGTTTGGGCTCTCTTGTTGTACTTGAGCTTTATCTGCTGGTGGCTCATTTGTTGGTAAGTTCTCCCTTCCAGTGGCTATTTGGTATTCACAGCTCCCACCTTGTCTTTTATGGTGTTGTACAGGTGTTAGTTAACAAAGCAGCATTACCAGACAACCAAACCTACCCCAGGAAAAAGAATGTCCCTACCACATCAGCAATCTCAACCACAATTGAACTAAGATTAACAAAGGTGAAGAGATATTGCAGATACTATAAGATATGACAAAAGGAATATGAGATGAGTAAAAGAGGGGAAATATTGTTGAATGGTAAGAGGGAGGAGAATTGATTATATTCAGAGTAGAACTCAGGAGAAGAAAGGGAGAGAGTAAAATTTATAACATAAGTAAAACACAAAAGGGTGATGGGAATAATGGGATAAGTAGAGGGAAGAGTGTGCTATGACGTTTGAAGTAAAATTGAAAAGGTACTGGACCAATAGGAGCAAAATTGCAGAAAAATCACAGCAGGGTTGATATTAACAACAGCTGAATGAAGTTTAATAAAGGTGGAATGGGAATAAAATATCACAGAAAAGTGAATATGAGATGTCTATAGTAAGAAAAATGATTTTGAGAGGATGGGGGAAGCAAATTAATAAGAACAAGGAGTAAAGCCCAGGTTGAGAGAGGGAAAAAAGAGAAAGAAAGGGACATAGAAAACAATGAAATAAAATTTCTTGCTCAATGATCAGGGCAGGGAGAAGGCAAAATGGACTAAGAAAGTGGGAGAGCATTCTGTGGGATTTAAAGTACAAACAAATAGTGAACAGATAGGAGGTCCTTTGGAGAAGTGCAGCAATAATCATGGTATTTCACCCATCTAGCTACTGTTTATAAAAGGTAGAAAAGAAATAAGACTCTTATTAGAGGGTAAAAAGAATGTGAGCTGACTTTAGAAAGCACAGTGTTTATGCGAGGTTAGATGGAGGAGAAATAGTGAGAGTAAGGGATAGAAATTTGGTGTAGTGTGAGAAAATAAAATTAACCACAGCAGTAATAAAGCTCAAGAAGATGGAGAATTGGATTCAGATGAGGGAAGGGTGCTCTGTGGGATTTGGAATAACAATAGTATAATAAGAAATATATAATCTGAGTAAAAAGAATAAAAGTAAAAGACCAAGAGTAGTGTGTTATTTGGAATATGAAAGAAGTGAAAGAAGAAAAATTAAAATGCACTATCAAAGGGAAAATTAAAAAAACAAGTCAAACAATAAAAACAAACAAAACTAAATATATGGAAAGAAGAGAAATAAAAAATGCAAATTCTGAAGGAAAGCAAAGTGAAATTTGTCTCAGCTATTGGTGTTTGCCTTCTGACTTCTTTCTAGGTCTGTCTTTGGTTTTCTCATAACCCCCGGTCTTATTGTATTACTCTTGAAAAAAAAGAAAGAAAGAAAAAAAAGCCTCTAGCTGATTTTAAACCTGCCAAGCTGGTTTTGCGGGACTTCCTGGATCCTGTAGGCTCTGGAGTGGGATGGGCTCTGTTTTTTTCTTTTCCTGTGGTTCAGAAAGGATGGGTGGTCAGTCTGGGCTGCAATAATCACACGTGCCCATTTTCCAGCCCAGGCCCTCAAAGCACTGTGCAGCCTCCACTGTGCATTTGCATCAGGCTGGTGCTGACAATCCACCTAATTTTGCACCCCTTTGATTACTTCATGAGGTGTAATGAGTGGGAGCGAATCACACCCACACTCCTCCCTTTTTGTTGGCCTGACCACTGCACATGTGAGGGCCCTGCATGGAGGCTCAGGCTCAGTTCTCCTTTTGTAAAAGTCCCCTTGGGTGCTGCTGCTGCTCCTAACCACAGCCCAGCTTTCCACACTGTCCAACTCTCTGACCAGTCCAGAATCTATCTGGGTCATGGCCAGTCATGGCCCATCTCTTCTCCCTGCTACAGGTGTAATCCAGCTCCCCAAATTCTTGGGCACTGCCCCAGGAGCCTCCAGCTGTGTGTCACTTGTTGCCTTTTTATGCCCCCCATGACTTTACACATCCAGGCCTCTTCTGGTGTGGGTCTGGGACTTCCCCACTCTAAAATTACATAACTGTATTAAAAGATATATGAGGTGTGCAAAAGTGGGTTACAGTTACTTGTTTGGAAAAATTATTATTTGATTATTAGTAATGGCAGAAAAGATTATTTGATTATTGATTATTTGATTATTATTTAATAATTTGATTATTATTAATGGTAGAAAAATGGCAGATTATTTGATTATTATTTAATAATAATATTAGTATTAATGGTAGAAAAGATTCTACCATTAATTCTCCTAGTAATAAAAACATCCGGAACCAACAACCAAGCTTGGCAAGGTATAGGTGAAGACACCAATATCAGAAATGAATCATTTAATATACTTGTTCTGAAAAAATGAAAATTTAAATTCAGTAAGCAAAAGCATTTTCAAACATCTAACATATGACGTAGGGATAAGCCTATCAACATCTGTGCAACACATGTTTACTGAGAAATGTCAAACACTGTGGAGAGAAATTCAAGAAGATCCAAATATATTTAGAGTATACTATATCCATGGATCAGAAGACTCAGCACATTAATATGTTAGTTCTCCACAAATTAACATATTCAATGTAATTCCAATTAAAATTCCAGCAGACTTTTAAATATGCATTAAAAAGTACTTGTATTTGGACTTCTGGCCAAGATGGAGGTGTAGCTGGATGCGCTGTGCCTCCTCTCACAGCCAAGATTAGGGACTACAAAAATATAGAACCAAAAAAAGAAAACCCAAACAGGACAGAGGGAGGATTGAATTGTATGGGAGTCTGGTGGCAATTCACCCAGAGCGGCGACTGAAGGAGGCCCTGTGACCAGAGGTGGCTCTGTGACTGGGGGCAACTCTGCGACCAGAGGACATCTTACATCCGGAGGAGGCCCTGCAACAGGAGAAGGCCTTGGGACCAGGACCAGAGGTGGCTCTGCAACTGGGGGTGGCCCTGTGACCAGGGGCGGCTGAGTGACCAGGGGCGGCCCTATAATGGGAGGAGGCCCTGTGACTGGAGGCGACCCTGTGACCCAAGTTGGCCCTGGGACTGGGACCAGGGGAGGCTCTGTGACATGGGATGGCCCTTGGACAGGAGACAACCCTACGAACAGGGGAGGCCCAAGAATGGGGGTGGCCCTGGCACTGGAGGCAGCCCTGGGACCAGGACTGGAGGAAGCTCTGCAACTGGCAGCCCTGCAACCTGATGCGGGGGCTTTGTGGAAGACCCAGAGAACACACCTGTGATCCTAGCTGAAACAGTGGAAGCTGTGAACACCAGGATACCTGAAGGAGACTGCACCACTGAATCTCATAGGTATTCTAACACAGAAGTTCAACCATAAACCCAGGGAGCCAGAACAGATCAAGTTAAGAAGCTGAGACTGATAAGAAGAGTCTCTCAAACAATGGGAAGACAAAGAAACAATCACCACATGAAAGAAAAGGAGGAAGCCCCAGAAAAAATGCTAACTGAAATGGAGGCAACTCAACTATCAGATTTTGAGTTCAAAGCAATGGTTGTCAGGAAGCTCCATGAGCTCTCAAAGAGCTACCAGAAACTACAGGGAAGCTACGATGAACTCACTGGAAACTATATCAACATGAAAAAGGAAATAGAAACTATCAACAAGGGCCAAGAGGAAATGAAGAATGTAATTTCTGAACTGAAGAACACAGTGGAAGGAATGAAAAGCAGAATTGATGAAGCAGAAGATCAGATAGGCAAGTTGGAGGACCAAGTAGAAAAAAAAACACCTAGAAAAGCAAGAAAAGGAAAAGAGGCTCAGAAAGAATGAAGAGGGATTAAGAGAAATGCAAGACAATATGAAATGTAATAATATCCATAAAATAGGGATTACAGAAGGAGAAGAATAAGAGCAAGGGATAGAAACCTATTTGAAAAAGCAATGATGGAAAACTTCCCTAATTTGATGAGAGAAAAAGTCACACACATCCAGGAAACACAGAGAGTCCCAATCAAGAGGAACCCAAAGAGGCCTATTTCAAGACACATCATAATTAAAATGGCAAAATTCCAAGACAAAAGGAGAATCTTAAAGGCAGCAAGGGAGAAAAAGGAAGTAACATACCAGGGAGCCCCAATAAGGTTAGCAGCTGACTTCTCAATGGAAATGCTCCCAGCCAGAAGAGAATGACAAGAAATATTCCAAGTAATGAGAACCAAAGGCCTGCAACCAAGACAACATTACCCAGCAAGGCTTTCAATCAAGATAGAAGGCCAAATAAGGAGCTTTCCAGACAAAAGAAGTCTAAAACAATACACCTCTACCAAACCAGCTCTGCAAGAGATGCTGAAGGGATTGTTTTAAGGAAAGGAAGGAAAAGGGAGAGAGAGGAACATAGGTATAAAATGGCAATGAATCTGTACCTATCAATAATAACTTTAAATGAAAATGGATTAAATGCTCCAATCAAAAGACATAGAATAGCTGAATGGATAAGAAAGCATGACCCACACACATGCTGCCTACAAGAGACCCACCTCAGGACAAAAGACCTACACAGACTCAAAGTGAAGTCTGGAAACAAATTTTCCAAGCAAATGGACAGGAAGAAAAAGCCGGGGTAGCAGTACTCATATCAGACAAAATAGATTTCAAAAGAAGAGCCATTAAGAGAGACCCAGAAGGTCACTTCATAATACTGAAGGGAAGAATCCACCAAGAAGACATAAACATTGTAAACATATATGTACCCATCATAGGAGCACCAAAATACATCAAGAAAATCTTAGAGGACTTCAAGAAAGATATTGACAGCAACACAATTATAGTAGGGGATTTTAACACCCCACTGTCAAAAATGGACAGATCTTCCAAACAAAATATCAACAAAGATATTGTGGCATTGAACAACACTCTAGATGAAATGGATTTAACAGATATATATATAGAGCCCTTCATCCCAAAGAAACTAAATGCACATTTTTTTTTTCAAATACACATGGAACATTTTCAAAGATAGACCACATGATAGGACACAAAACAAGCCTCAACAAATTCAAGAAAATTGAAATCATACCAAGCATTTTCTCCAACCACAAGGGACTAAAACTAGAAGCCAACCCCAAGGGGAAAACCCAAAACACTCAAAATCATGGAGATTGAATAGCATGCTATTAAACAATGAAAGGGTCAAGAATGAAATTAGTGAAGAAATTGAAAAGTTTCTGGAAACAAATGAAAATAAACTCACAGTGACCCAAAACTTATGGGATACAGCAAAGACAATCCTCAGAGGGAATTTCATAGAGATACAGGCCCACCTAAAAAAGATAGAAACATTTCAAACAAACA
>PVKU01017264.1:0-12020 GCA_004027475.1 Anoura caudifer | reverse complement strand
TGTTTAAAGATGTCCTGGAGGTTCCTAAGCCTCTCCTCATTTTTTTTAATCCTTGTTTCTTCCTTGTTTTCTGTGTGGTTGTTTCTTTCTTCCTTCTGGTCCACTCCATTGATTTGAGTTCCAGTTTCCCTCCCATCTCTATTGGTTCCCTGTGCATTTTCCTTCATTTCACTTAGTGTAGCCTTCATTTGTTTATCTAATTTGTGAGCAAAATCAACCAATTCTGTGAGCATCCTAATCGCCAGGGCTTTAAACTGTGCATCTGATAGGTTGGCTATCTCTTGGTCGCTTAGATGAATTGGCTCTGGGACTTTGATCTGTTCTCCTATTTGAGCCTTTTTTTTTTTTTTTTTTTTTGGTCTGGTCAAGGCTGTTACGTAGTGAGGGGTGGAGCCTTAGGTGTTTCCCAGGGCGGGGCAGCCCAGTTGCTGGGTAGTGACACTGTATGTGGGGGCAGGGTCGGAGAGAGAACAATGGTGCTTGCTCGGCTCTCTCTCAGATTCCAGTCTCTTCCTCTGCTTCCCCTTCGCCTGGATATTCTGCATGCGAAAGTGGGACCGCCTGGTCAGCCAGCCACCTTGTGTGGCCTCACTGGGTCTGCACCGTTGCCACCCACTGCCTGGGGTCTGCTAGCCGCTGCTGCCTGTGCGCCCAGGTCCACCAACCTCCACTTTTTCCTGCCATGACTCCACCCCTCTTACCGGTCTGGATGAATGGTTGTTGGACTTCCATACAGTTCGATTTTTCTATCAGTTCTGATTGTTTTCTTGTTTCTAAATCTTTGTTGTCCTTAATTTTGGTTGTGCGAAGAGGCACAGTGTGTCCACCTATGCCTCCATTTGGGCCAGCGAGATTTTACATTTTCATGTCAAATTTCTCAGTCTTTTCCTTTATGGTTTTTATCCTTGACAGAGTACTAAGAAACCTGATTGTCACGCCAAAGTTATTTAAAAATTCTTCTATGTTGTTTCTACTACTTTGTAGCTTAATAATATTTCATTAACATTTTATTCTTTTCTGCCTATTTATTTATTTATTTTTTAGAGAGAGGGCAAAGGAAGGAGAAAGAGAGGGAGAGAAACATCAATGTGTGGTTGCCTCTCAAGCACCCCCTACTGGGGACCTGGCCTGCAACCCAGGCATGTGCTCTGACTGGGAATCCAACCAGTGACCCTCTGGTTTGTAGTCCCTCGCTCAAACCACTGGGCTACACCAGCAAGGGCTGCCTATTTTTAATTAGATGGGTAATATATGCTTACTTTATGGTCACTTCCTTGTAAGTAATCACCGTTATCTGATTAAGGTCTGTACTTTGGATTCGTTTAATGCATTTACATTCACATATTCACATGGAGATACTTAGTTAACACAAACGGTATCATTCTATATATGCTGTTTATGACCTAATTTTTCACTGAACAGTGGTGAAATATTTCCTTCACAGTACCTGTAGACCGACCTCTGCCCTTTGTAACTTCTGCACTATTGGTTGTTATATAAATGTACCATAATTTATGGTTTGCTTCTTTTATTTAAGTATATTTTATTGATTATGCTGTTACAGTTGTCCCAATTTTTTTCCGTTTGTCCCCCTCAGCCCAGTATCCCCCTTCCCTCCAGTAATCACCCACCTTAGCTCATGTCTGTGGGTCGTGCATATAAGTTCTTTGGCTTCCCCATTTCCTATACTATTCTTAAACTCCCCCTGTCTATTTTGTTTCTACCAATTATGATTCTTGATCCCTGCACCATTTCCCCTTTTCTCCTCCTTTCCCCTCCCAGCTGATAACTCTCCAATGATTCCCATACCTGTGATTCTGTTCCTGTTGTTGTTTGCTTAGTTTGTTTTTGCTTTTATTTTTTTAGATTTAGTTGTTGATAGTTGTGAGTTTGTTGTCACTTTAATGTTCATGGTTATGATCTTCTTTTTCTTAAAGAAGTCCCTTTAACATTTTGTGCAATAATGGCTTGGCGATGATTAATTCCTTTAGCTTTACCTTGTCTCGGAAGCACTTTATCTGCCCTCTCATTCTAAATGATAGCTTTGCTGGAAGGAGTAATCTTGGTTGTAAGTCCTAGTTTTTCATCACTGTGAATACTTCTTGCCTGCAAAGTTTCTTTGGAGAAATCAGCTGACAGTCTTATGGAAACTTCTTTGTAGGTAACTCTCCACTTTTCTTTTGCTTCTGTTAACATTCCCTTTATCTTTTTTAAAAAAATATTTTACTCATTTAT
Source organism: Anoura caudifer (assembly GCA_004027475.1). Taxonomy (NCBI): domain Eukaryota; kingdom Metazoa; phylum Chordata; class Mammalia; order Chiroptera; family Phyllostomidae; genus Anoura; species Anoura caudifer. Next base: position 9,785 of record PVKU01017264.1, on the reverse strand, counting down.
TTTTAGACAGAGAGGAAGGGAAGGGGAAAGAGAGGGAGAGAAACATTGATGTATGGTTGCCTCTCATGCATCCCCAACTGGGGACCTGGCCTGAAACCCAGGCATGTACCTTGACTGGGAATTAAACTGGCAACCCCTTGATTTGCAGGCTGGCACTGAATCCACTGAGCCACATGAGCCAGGGCAGATTCTCTCTTTATCTTTAACCCTTGGCATTTTGATTATGATGAATCTTGGTGTGGTCTTCTTTGGGTCCAAGTTGATTGGGACTCTCAGTGCTTCCTGGACTTGCATGTCTATGTCCTTCATCAAAGTAGGGAAGTTTTCTTTCACTATTTTTTCAAATAGATTTGCAATTTCTTGCTTTTTCTCTTCTCCTTCTGGTACCCCATGATGTCAATGTTGGACTTCTTAAAGTTGTCCCAGAGGCTGCTTATACTACCCTCATTTTTTGGATTCCTTTTTCTTACTGTTGTTTTTATTGTTTTCTGCTTCCTTGTGTTCCAAATCGTTGATGTGATTCTTGGCTTCATCCACTCTACTGTTGTTTCCCTGTAAATTGTTCTTTATTTTAATTAGTGAATCATTTGTTTCTGACTGGATCTTTTTGATGCTGTTGAGGTCCTCATTAAGTTCCTTGAGCATCCTTATAACCATGTTTTGAATTCTGCATTTGATTAATTGCTTACCTCCATTTTGTCTAGCTCTGTTTCTGGAGTTTTCATCTGTTCTTTCATTTGGGCCATGTTTCTTTGTCTCCTCGTTTCAGCAGCCTCCCTGTTTGTTTCTATGTATTAGGTAGAGCTGCTTTGACTCTGTGTCTTGGTAGTGTGCCCTAATGTAGTAGGTATCCTATAGGGCCCAGTGGCACAGCCTCCCCTATCACCCATGCTGGGTACTTGAGGTGCACCCTTTGTGTGGGCTGAGTACACCCTCCTCTTGTAGTTGAGCCTTGGTTGTGGTTGGCAGATCAATGAGAGGGATATACCCAGGTCAGTCAGCTGCATGGACTGGCTGAGACCACTGACCACCAACCTCCATGGAAGATCAGCTGTGCTGATGCAGGGTGGTGGTGCTCAGAAGTGGTCTGTAACTATCCACTGGGTGCACTGGCCCTTGGGCTTCCCAGTGGTGCAGGACAAAGTCAGCTTCCTCCTGTGTTTTGCCCAGGGCCGCCATTCCTGAGCTATAAAGCAATCAGAGAAGGCTGCTACTTGTGCTGGGCTAGGAGATTCCCAGGCAAGGTCGAGCTATGAAACTAAACTGGCTGCTGCTAGTGCAGGCCTGGAGCTCACTGAGGCCAGCTGTTTCTTGTTTGATAAGATTTAGGAAGTTGTGAAGCAGCCATTCATATGGAAAAGCATCATGGGTGGGCCTACAAATTGGGTGGGGTGGAGTCTCTGAGGATCTCCAAGGTGGGTCAAACTGTTAGCCAGGTTGATGGAGTCTCAAATATAGCATCAAACTGTCAGCTCCATGGCTCTGCAGTGAGGGGGGGGATGGCTCAGAAAAGGGACAATGGCCTCTGCTCACCCCGATGCCAGACACTTCAGCTTCTCCCAGCCACTGGTGCCCTTCAAGCTGCCACCCCGGTGCTGGAGCTCAGAGGGAGTGAATCTGAGTAGATGAGTCTGTGTGCGGGTTCTTTAAGAGGAGCTGCTTGTGGCTCCAGCAGTTTCTTCCACCAACTCAATCCCCACTGGTTTTTACAGCCAGAAGTTGTAGGGACTTATCTTCCTGGCACTGGAACCCTGGGCTAGGAGGCCTGGTGTGGGGCTTGGCCTGCTCACTCTTGAGATATTCCTCCTGAATTTTTATCCACCATGTGGGTGAGAAACCAGCCCATTCTGTGTGTGCTCCCCTCCTATCAATCTTGATGGATGTGGTTTCTTTAATTCCGTAGTTGTCAGACTTCCATTCAGCTCGATTTCTGACAGTTCTGAGTGATGTATATTCTATATTTTAGTTGTAATTTTGATGCGGCTGTGTGAAGAGGTGAGCCATGTCTGCCTACGCCGCCATCTTGATAGGAAGCCGGTTTGCTCCTTTTATGCTTAAGTCTTCAGTCCGCCTGAATTTGTGTGTGTGTGCGCACAGTGAGTTAGGGCTATAATTTAGTTTTCCCCCAATAATTTTCCAACTTTCTTAACACCATGTGTTGAATCACTCACTTTTCCCTTACTGATTCGACAGGTCACCTTACTGTTGAATGGACACTAGATGGACAATGTTGGGGGGTGGGCACAGCAAAGTGCTCAGGAGCACACGAAGGAACTTCTTGCTTCTGCCGAGTCTGCAGTCTTAGCTGGCCTGGCATTCCATTTTCTTCCCTGGCTTTGTAGCCTGCTCTGCACAAAGGACTGACTTATAGTCCCTGGTTTCTTTTTTATTCTTCAGTACACAGAAGTCTTAGTTTTGAAGTGAGATCATTTCTTCCTCTTGTTTTCCTTTTTCTTTAGCATCATCATCTTCTCCATCTTCATCGTCCTGTGCATGGTTGTAAAGGGAGCCCTGCCCACTATCTGCATCTCCCCTGAGTTCCTTAAGGTATGTGTGGTGTTGTTATGTGCCATATGGCTCAGGGAAGGACCCCGACCAGTGATGTTCCCTCCTGGGGACATGAAACAAGGGTATCAGAGACAGAGACAGAGATGGAGACAGAGCTGGTTTTGCCGGGCAAAGTGATCCACTGGTAAAAGTGAGACAATCTGGGGTGGCATGTGGTAAATCTGCTTTAATTTAATTTAAAATTATTGTTATAATTTTACTTACATTTATCAGTTTATTATGAAGGATACAAATAACAACCAGATGCACAGGCAAGGTCTGGAAGGGCCCCACGTGCGGGGTCTTCAGGATGAAGTAAGGGTGCACCACCCTCCCGGCAGGTGGAATGTGTTCACTGATGTGGAAACCTGTTTTAATTTTAATTGTTACATATTTATGTTTGTTTATTAGGAAAAAAAAAGACCTCACACATGGGAGCCACAAGGCTAAGGTAGGTATTTAAGGTAACAAAAATTAGTCAATTTAAAGAAGAACATTGTACTTACATAGACATAGAAAACATGTTACAGATGGTTTGAGGATAATTGAAGTTTGGAAAATCCCAAGCCAGATGATAGTATTATTAGTTAAGACTGCCCCTAGCTGCAAGTACTAAAAGCCTAAGTCATAGCAACTTAAAAGCATGGGGTTAGGTTTTGTTCTGTTTTGTGTTTGGCTTTGTCATTTTACACATAATATTCACCAATGTTGGTTCGAGGGCTCAAAGATGTCCAAGCGTGAGAGACCTCTGTGTAATTCTTCTGGCTCTTTCCTCATGGTCTCATGAGGGCTGCTGCAGCTCTGGTTATCACAACCAAAGGAAGAGGTGCCACCAAGCAGCATCTTTGCTTTTTGTCAGGAAAAGCAAGAGCTTTCTCAGAGTTCCCAGCAGCCTTTTCTTAAGCCTCATTTGCCAGAACCATATACTGGCCACTGCTTGGTGTAACGGAGGGGACAAGAATGGGCAACAGATGGCCATAATTGGCTTAGCCCATCCGCTTTAAACAGGTCTTCTTAGTGAGGAAGGAAGGAGAATGGGTAGTGGACAGACAACAGCCGTGTCTACCGCGTGGGAATGTGTGAGCCTGCAGGGAGAAGTCGAGATGGCGGACCATGCGGCCCAAAGAGAACACCACAGAGGGCTCTCAGCGTCAACCCCTCCGTGACACACTGTACTTCATTTCCTGTTCTTGTGAGCGGGCGAGATCATCTATTGTGCTGTTTCCACAGACTCCCCTTCGACTTGAGCTAGTGAGGGTGGGGTTCTATTCTTCGTAACTCTGAGCAGAGTTTTGGACACATTTTAAAGATGGTTTTCCCATTTGCTCTTTACAGCAGTTATTATCTTTACTTTGCATAAGAGGAAAAAGAAGCTCTGAGTGGTTAAGTTGCCCAACTTCACGTGACTCTAAGCCAGTTTTTCTGACAAGTACATTCCTCATGCCATCTCTGTATTTTTAGGAGGACCCTCTTTAAAGGGGAAATGTTTACTCCCTAAATAGCAGCAAGAGGACAAAAGGAACAAACACACGAGATGGAGTTTCCTCTGGGGCTTGTCAATGTCACCCATCAGCTCTGTCTCTGGGTTACGTCAGAAGGCAGGAGGCAGCTTGGCTCTGTCGTGCATCTGGGTTTCAGAGACCTCGGGAATGTTTAGTTTTCTGCTTGTCTTCTTCCCAACTTTATGTGTGTAATTTATTGTCTTGATTACAATTTAACATGGCTAGAAGATGTGAGACATTCAAGTTACAGATCTGTGTGAAAAGCACCAGAGAGCGATCAGTGCGTTTGGGAGCAATGGCCCTCCTCCCTTCTCACGCCATGGTCTCTCCTGGGAAGACCTCAGCCAGCCAGAGCTTTTCCCACCACCGAGTCGGTGCTGGCTCCCAGGCGGAATCTTGTCTGTTTCTTTCTTAAATGGTGTCTTTTTGATGAGCAGAAATTGTTGATTTTGATGAAGTCTAATTGACCAAAAACAATTTTAATGGTTGTTGCGTTCTTTGATTTGTCTAAGAAACTGTTAGCTGAACCCTAAGTTTTGAAGGTACTCATTCGTGTTTTCCTCTAAAGGCTTTACAGTTTTAGCTTTTTATTATTATTATTATTATTATTATTATTATTTTATTTTATTTTTTTAGAGAGGAAAGGGGAGAAACATCAAGCTGTTGCCTCAGCCATTCGTGCACATTCATTGCTTGACTCCTGGACGTGCCCTGACCAGAGATCGAACCCACAACCTTGGTGTATCAGGACAACGCTGTAACCAACTGAGCTTTCCAGCCAGGGCTACAGTTTTAGCTTTTACATTTAGGCCTATGATTCATCTCAAAATAATGTATGTGTACCCTATTGGTATCAAAGTTTGTATGTTTCCCATACTTAGTTATTCTAGCACCATTTTGTTGATAAAACTTTCCCCTCATCTAATTGCTTTGGCACTTTTGTTTTAAATCAGATGGTGGTGTGAGTGTGGCTCTAATTCTAGGATCTCTTCTCTGTACCAACTTTAGGTGATTTTTGCCATGGGCTCAGTATTGCCAGATCTTCTAAATTTTAGAAGAGGGCATAGAAACCCAGATTTTTTTTAAAGTTGAGAACCAATTTTAATTTAAATTAACAAGCAAAGAAACCTGTCCTGTGCAGCCAAAGAAACTCACCTGCTGTCTGATTGCATCGTGGCATTGAGACCAGGAGAGGTGATTTCAGTAGGAAACTAGATCTTCATACAGTCAAGTGTAAATCAAAGGCTTTATTTTAAATGAAAGAAAATGGGTTGTTCCCAGGGCAGGTTTCAATAGACAATGCAAGTCAATGAGAGTTCACTGCCAGGGCTAGATTAAAACCCAGGGCGTGATGTTGCTTTGGTGTCCAGGAGAGTGGGGGAGCACATTCAGGGAGCTGTTTGGAATTGCATCCGGAAAATGATACTGGCAGAGAGGAACAAGAGGGAGGCGAGGAGATGCCAAGATGCCCTGGGTTGCAGTGGAGGGACCGAGTGCAGGCAGTGGACAGATCAGTGACAGGAAAGAGACAAGGACCAATAGAGTCCAGGCTGAGCTGACCTGGAGCCACAGGTCTGGAGGGGAGCGAATGAAGAGAAGCAACAGATCTCTAACCCCGGGCCCAGCCAGATGCTACCTGGAATTGGCTGCAGGCCTCTGGCTCCCTGGGTGAAAGTTGACGCAGAGCAGCCAGAAGACATGCAGTTGCAGACACCAGAGCTACAGGAAGGTGCTTGGCAGCACCACATTTTTCCTACCCCACGTTTAAGTTATTAGGTTTTAACATTTTAAGATTATATTTTACATTTCAAACATATAACAGGCCCTGGGTGGTGTTGCTCAGTGGATTGAGCGCTGGTGTGCGAACCAAGGGGTCACCAGTTCGATTTGCAGGCAGGGCACAGCCTGGGTTGTGGGCTAGGTCCCCGGTAGGGGGCGTGTGAGAGGTAACCACACATTGATGTTTCTCTCTCCCTCTCTTCCCCTCTCTCTAAAAATAAAGAAATAAAATCTTAAAAAATATATTTTACACTTAAAACATATAACGAGCCCTGGCTGGTGTGGCTCAGTGGTTGAGCGTGGGCCTGTGAACTGCAAGGTCACCAGTTCGGTTCCAGTCAGGGCACACACCTGGGTGGCCTGCCAGGTCCCCAGTTGGGGGCATGTGAGAGGCAACCAATAGGGGTTTCTCTTGCACGTTGATGTTTCTCTCCCTCTATTTCTCCCTCCCTCCCCTCTCTCTAAGAAATAAATAAAATCTTAAAGAAAAATGTATAACGGGAAGCAGTTCACATGTTTCAAAACACCCCCAGGTAACAATTTGTGCAGTTCATTTTTACCGAACCAAGGATACTACTCTGGTAGCCACCTCTGTCAGGCAGAATGCTGATTCTGCTGCTTGGGCCACACAGGGTAGAGCGTGAAGCAGTTGGCTCCATGTACGAGAAAATAAACCTGCATTCAAGACAGACGGAAGTTTGTTAGAACTTGCTAGAACCTTGCCTCATGAATACGTAAGAGAGCACTATATGGGAAGGAAAGGATTCCGCTCAAACCGTGATGTGGCTCTTGTTATGGACTGAACGTTTGTGTCTCCTCAAAATTCATACACCGAAGCCCTCACCCCCAACGTGACGGTATTTGGCCGTGGAGCCTTTGGGAGGCAGTTAGGTTTGGATGAAGTCATGAAGGTGGAGCCCCATGAGGATATTGGGGTCCTTATAAGAAGAGGAAGAGACCAGGGTCTCTCTCTCTCTCTGCACCACACGAGGACACCGCAGCACAGAAGGCAGCTGTCTGGAAGCCAGGAGAGCCCTCACCGAGAACCAGCCTTGCTGGCCCCGGGCACCATGATGTCAGCCTCCAGAACTGTGAGAAAAATACCTGTTGTTTAAGGCACTGAATCCATGGTGTTTTGTGATGGCAGTCCCGAGCTGACTAGTGCTGGAGGACCAAAAAGTGTGGGTTCACACTGGTCTGGAGGAAGGGTCTGTGTGCTGGAAGGGGGAATGACAACAGAGACAAGACTATTAAGTGCTTGAAGTCAGGGATTAGTTGAATGACATATGTGGGTGACAAACTTCAATTTGTCACCTCAAACTGCACTTGCACTCTGGCACTTGCTGAAGTCTAACCTGGAAGGATTTTAAGGGGAGAGGGGAAAGGTTTGCAAACTTTCAAGGGTGGTGTTAGGTGCAAGATGTTGGCTGCTTAATCTAACTTCCATAGGTACAGGGTATCCTCACCTGGGTTATTTCACTGCCCTACCCAGTTGTCTGGTTTGATTTAAAGATAATGCTGCCCTCTACTGGATTGACCTTGCAACTACAGACCCTGGCCACCAGGACTAGATGCTGTTTTTCTTTTGCTTTATCTCTGTTGTTTTCCAGTACAGCCAGAGGTCTTATGCTCTGCTAAGTCATTTTTTCTTTTTTAACAGCCCTCAGGGAGTCTACTTTCCCTCCAGTGTTATTTTCCAGAGGCTAGAGGTGAAATAAACAGGAGGCAAGTTACTGGGGGTCTCCCAGTCTCTAGAAACAGAATGCATTTTTCTTTCCTTTGCTTTTCTTTCAACAGCTTTTTATTGGATACTAGTTACTAAGATGCCTCCTAGGCACTTGGGATACAGTGATCAAGATGGCCTAGTGTTTCATTTTGTAGCTTTATTATAATATGTGTAAAAGTTTTTTGAAGGGCATTGAAATGATTACCCACTTTAACCGTTATAAACAATCCTGTAATAAGCTTTGTTCTTCCTCTCTTCCTTCCTATGTTTTTTCCTTCCCTCACATTAAGTGGGAATGCAGGGTCAGGGTCTGCATTGTTTAGTGTGTTTGGTATGTATTTCCCCAACAGGACCATGGGGATTGTGTATAAAGACAGCTAAAAAGTGATCGGACATTTATTATCCGTGAGACACCGTGCTAAGCACTTTACATGTATTAACTCATTGATCCTCATATTAATCCTATAAGCTAGGTGCTACTTTCATTCTTATTTTACAGATTAGGAAACTGAGGCCCAGAGCAAGTATTAATCTCCCACAGGCATTCTGGCCTTGGGACCAAGCTGGGATTTGCGCAGCTCCATGAGGCAAGTTTTATTATCCCCATCTCTATGGATAAGAATATTTTGATACACATTAACAAACTTGACCAGGATCATAAGCTAATAAAGAAGGGTCAGTGTTTGAACATGGTCTGTGTCACTCCAAAACAGGGGTTTCCAGATCCCTCACGCACATTTCTGAATTCCTCCAGGAGAGTGTCCTGAGTGGGTCCTCCTATGCTCACCTTTCACAGCTCCTCTCTGGCTTCCACCGGAGCGAGGCGGTCAGGGTTGGGAGGTCTGCCTCTGGCCAGGTCATGCCTCTGTTGGGTTGTGCTGCTATGCGGACTGTCACAGCCTGGATCCTGGGATGCACTGGATTTCCCTCCCTCTCCTTTCATTCTAGATCACTTTTTGTTTCTAGAACTCTCTCAGTTGGGCACAGTCTTGGTTGTGGGTAACAGAAAACTTTACTGGAAGAGGTCTTAACAGTAAAGAGAATTTATTGTCTCATGTAACTGAAAAGCTCAGAGGGAAGATGACCTCTGGGCACAGCTTGTTCAGGACTCCGGCCCGTTTCTCTGGGATGCTCTCAGCTCTGCCTTCCTCCGTATGTTAGCTTTTGTCCTTGGGCTGGTTCGCTCTTTACGGTAGCAAAATGGCGTCCAGCAGCAACGAGACTGCATACTTGCTTCTTCCACTGTCATTATACAACCAACCTGAACTTGGCTCTGAGTGGATCGTCTTAGGTCATATACTTGTCCTTGAACCTGTCATGTGCCAACGGGGATAATCCTTGGGGAAAGGAGTGAATCCTCTCCTCCCCCAGCCTTGCCTCCACTTTTTATCTTGCATAGAAGCTGCCATTAAAAAAAAAAGTCCTTTTAAAAATATATTTTATTGATTATGCTATTACAGTTGTCCCATTTCTCCCCCATCATTCCCCTCCACCGTGCACACTCCCTCCCACCCACATTCCCCCCCTTTAGTTCATGTCCATGGGTCATAAGTTCTTTAGCTCCTACTTTTCCCACACTATTCTTGCCCCCCCCTGTCTATTTTCTACCCACCATCTAGGCTACTTGTTCTCTGTACCTTTTCGCCCTCTCTCCTCCTCCCACTCCCCTGTTGCTAACCTTCCATGTGATCTCCATTTCTGTGTTCCTGTTCTAGATGTTTGCTTAGTTTGCTTTTGTTTTAGGTGTGGTTGTTAATATCTGTGAGTTTGCTGTCTTTTTACTGTCATATTTTGATCTTCTTTTTCTTAGATAAGTCCCTTTAACATTTCATATAATAAGGGCTTAGTGATGATGAACTCCTTTAACTTGACTTTATCAGAGAAGCGCTTTATCTTCCCTTCCATTCTAAATGAAAGCTTTGCTTGATAGCGCAATCTTGGATGTAGGTCCTTGCCTTTCATGACTTGGAATACTTCCTTCTAGCCCCTTCCTGCCTGTAAGGTCTCTTTTTAGAAATCAGTTGACAGTCTAATGGGAACTCCTTTGTAGGCAACTGTCCCCTTATCCCTTGCTGCTTCTAGAATTCTCTCCTTCATTTTAAACTTGGCCAGTGTAATTATGTTGTGCTTTGTTGTGTTCTTCCTTGGGTCCAACTTCTTTGGGACTCTCTGAGCTTCCTGGACTTCCTGGAAGTCTATTTCCTTTGCCAGATTGGGGAAGTTCTCCTTTA
>PVKU01017263.1:0-12021 GCA_004027475.1 Anoura caudifer | reverse complement strand
GTCTCCGCACCGCCGGAGTACTCTCCTTACCGTCCGGTTTTTCAACGTCCACTGCAATTTTCGATAATCTGTTTTCAAATATGCTGTGTTTCTGGTGTCTGTTTGCTGTGCTGCTTTGAAAAATGTCCCGGTTTAAGACCTATGTGTGGGAGGCAGAGATGTACGTCCTCTTACCATGCCGCCATCTTCTCTCTCCCATTTTATGTAAAGTTTTGATGGTGGGAAACTCCTTTAGTTTTTCTTGTCTGGAAAGCTCTTTGTTTGTCCTTCCATTCTAAATGATAGTGTTAATGGATGGAGTAAGTTTGGGTCCTTGCTTTTCATCACTTTGAATATTTTTTGCCATTCTCTTCTTGCCTACAATTTCTGTTGTGAAATCAGCTGACAGTCTTATGGGAGCTCCTTATGGGTAACTGTTTTCTCTTGCTGCTTTTAAGATTCTCTTTCTGCCTTTAACTTTTAGCATTTTAATTATGATATGTCTTGGTGTGGGCTTCTTTGGGTTCATCTTGTTTGAGACTCTCTGTGCTTCCTTGACTTGTATGTCCATTTCCTTCACCAAGTTAGGGAAGTTTTCTGTTATTATTATTTTTTTAAAGATTTCCAGGTTTTGCTCTGTCTCTTCTCTTTCTGGAACCCCCATTATGAAAAGGTTAGTATGTTTAAAGTTGTCCCAGAGGCTCCTTACACTATCTCCATTTTTTTATATTTCTTTTGCTCTTGCTGTTACGATTGGGTATTTTTCACTTCCTTATATTCCATATTGCTGATTTTATTCTCAGCTTCATCTACACTACTGTTGATTCCTTGTAGATTATTCATTCCAGTTAGTGTGGTTGACCTTGCACCTCTCATGAGGCCCCAGAGACTGCACCCAGTGGAGAGCTTCAGCCCAGATTACAACTGGATTACAACCCTACCACCTCCATGAGTGACACAGTCAAAGGGCAGACTCAGTGAGCACCAGAGTCCCACTAAAGCAAGTCCTGCTCCATAGGGTCAGCTCCCACATAGCAGCTCCTCCACTGCAGTCACTGCTGGTCTTCACAACTGATTAGTGGGGGGGGGGTGTCGATCCTTCTCAGTGGTTCCAACAGTATTCAAAGCTCAACTACAACAGGAAAGTGCACACAGCCCACACAGAGGCATACCTGAAGCACCCAGGTTGGGTGACTGGGGAGGCTGTGCCACTGGGCCCTACAGGGCTCCTACTACGCAAGATTACTCTACCATGTCAGAAGACATAGCAGCTCTGCGTAATACATAAAAACAAACATAGAAAAGCAGCCAAAATGCAGAGACAAAGAAACAGGTACCAAATGAAAGAACAGGAGAAATCTCCATAAAAAGAGAACTAAATGAATTGGAGGTGAGCAAATTATCAGATACAGAGTTTAGAACAATGTTAAAAGGATGCTCAAGGAATTTAGTGAGAACTTCAACAGTGTGAAAAAGACAGAAACCATAAAAAAGAAGCAGTCAGGAATACATTTTTTTTTTTTTCCCTTTCAGGATACCTTTGGTTACTCGGGGTCTTTTGTGGTTCCACAGAAATCTGATCATTATTTTTGTTCTATTTCTTTAAAAAATGATGTTGGGGTTTTGATGGAGATTGCATTTAATCTATATATTGCCTTGGTAATATGGCCATTTTAACTGTTGATTCTTCCAATCCATGAATACAGAATATCTTTCCATTTTATTGTGTGTTTTTCATCTCTTTTAATAATGCTTTGTAGTTTTCAGTATCTAGGTCCTCCTTCACCCTTTCAAGGTCTTTTATTCTTTTGGTTGCAATTGCAAAATAAATTTTTACTTTTTTCATTTCTTTTCCTGAAGTTTCATTGTTAACACATAGGAAAGCAGTGGATTCTTGTACATTTATTTTGTATCCTGCAATTTTACTGTATTTGTTTATTGTTTTTAATGTTTTTTGGTTGCATCTTTATGGTTTTGTATAAATAGAATCATGCCATCTTCAAAAAGTGACAGTTTTATTTCCTCCTTCCCAAATTGCATGTCTTTTATTTCATTCTCTCTGCCTTCATCCATGTTATTTCTAGATTTCTATCTTCAATATCACTAATTCTTTTGTTCATTTGGTCCACTCTATTTCCTATGCTTGCTAGTTCTCTTATTGAATTCTTCATCTCCAGAATATCTGTTTGGTTTTTTTATTTATTTTTATTGTTTTTTAATCCTTACCAGAGGATATGTTTAATGACCTTAGAGAGAGAGGAAGGGAGGCAGAGGGAGAGAAAGAGAAAGAGATGGAGAGAGAGAGAGAGAGACTTTGATCTGTTGCCTCCTGTACATACCCCAGCCAGGGACTGAGCCCTCAACCTAAGTATGTGCCCTGACTGGTGATCAAACCCACAACAATTTGGTGCAGCCAACTGAGCCACCAGCCAGGGCTCAGGGATGTTTAATTATTTTTAAAAGTTTCAATCTCTTTGGTTAAGTACTCATCTTGTTCATTAGTTTGTTTTTTGAGCATAATAAATTGCCTGTCTGTATTTTCTCACATTTTGTTGAGTATTTTCAGAACTGCCATCTTGAATTCTCTGTCAGTTATATCACATATTCCCACATGTTTAAATATGCTTTCTGGAGATTTTTGCTTTCTGAGCTGCCTTACTACCTTGATTATTCATGGTAGTTGGATGGATTCCTTCTGTTTAAGCATCTATGTATGAGTGGCACTTCTTAGCAGATTACTATGAAGAGGTCTTTCTATCATGATCCAGTGGGTGGCACTGAATCACGAGTGTTTTAGCTCCATGAAATCCCAATGCTGACCGCTCCACAGTATCTCAGGTTGCTGTCAGTGTAGCCAAGATGCATGGAAGTTGTGTGGCTTGGAGGAATTCTGCTACTGTCTTTATTTTGCTCTCCTGGTAATGGCAACCTCAGACCTCAGCAGGGTATGCCTTTTGTCCCATCCTGAGACCAGTCACAGAGCACACCCTTTGCTCAGGGAAAACAGTGGTTCTGTAGTACCAGAACTTGGGTTTGCAGACAATGTGCTTCATTACATGACACCAAGGGCAAAGGGAGGCAAGAATTGGGAAGCTGGAGGTTATAGGTTGGCAGGGTTTTGTGGTGTGGTTTCTCAGTCTAGAATGACAATCACTGGAAAGCTATGGTCACACCCCTTTAACTGTGTCTTTGTCGTGGTCTCTTAGCTCGTCCATAGCTTGTGCTGCTCACTCCTGCAGGAATGCCCACTGAGACTTTTTGTTCCTCCCAGGTGAAGGGAGCACAAGCCACAACTGGATTCCTCTCCTCTCTGGGCCTTGCCATGAGCTCCTGGCTGCAGAGTTGCATTTGTGGCTTGTCTCAGCCCTACTCTCTACTTGCCTCCCTTATTTGTTGCACTTGCCCACCTTTACAGGCTTTACTGTGTAGATCTTTCCGGCATGCCCATATGTTGAGCAGGGAATCTTTTGTTGAGTTATAGCTGTTCAGATTGTTGAAAATTTAAGGGGAGATATCTTAGGGATTTCTCACATCATCATTCCTCTGATGTCACCCAGATCTCCCATATAGTCTCTGCTGAGAAAAAATAAGGCTCATGAAGTCATATATTACATTATTCCTAGGCATTTTATGGCCAAATAAATATTTACTCAGTATTGAAACTTATGAACATAAAATAGAATGACAAGGAGACCTATAAGAATGTCTCCCTGTTCACAGAGACTTCAATAAATATCATAGTAATTAAGATTTGGCAAGTGAAAATTATTCAGCAAGGTAAAAGGTATTGAAAAGTTTATCTTGGAGCAGAGAGGAGAGGCATACAATTTGTGTTTTAAAGCATAGATGTCCACCATTATAGTTACAATCCTTATTAGCAATGTGCCAAGCATTTATTTTTTTCCCACTTTTTTTCCAGATAATGGGCAAAGTCAGCTCTTTTCCAGAATGGAAAATATGGTGATGGCAACTTCTGCCTCAAGAAACTAACTGAGCCCATTAGCAGAGATGCCAAAGGAAAGCTAACAGTGAAGGCTTGAAAGTATTGGGATGGGATTTTATCCTTAATATTCAAGCTCATTTGCTTATCTAAACAAATGAGTATAGATAAGTGTCTCCCCTTTTTGAAATAAATACTTTTGGGAGGAATCTTCATTTTAAGTGTTGTTGACATCGGGATTAATTTTGAACTGGAGTGTTGGCAGAAATTAGTAGAGTTAACTAAGAGCAAGGGTGATTCTTTCAGAAGGGAAGACAACTACCGATGGTGCGGGAGGTAAAGGTAGAAGAGAGATGACAAATGTAGGAGACAGAACATGAGAGATGAGAAGAGGGGAGAGTGAGAAAAAAATGAAGATTAATTTTACTGCATATACACTTTATCTGAACTGGCTCTGGTCATTTCAGGAATCAGCACATGCAAAGCCATGCAATTAACATTTATCTGGAAAACCTGAACACCTGGTATGTTCCAGGCACTCAACTTAAGTATAGGATTCAAAATTGAACAAGACCTAGGGATGGCTTCTGTCACAGATTACATCCCAAAGGAAATTACAACTAAATTGAGCTTTGAGGCATAAATAGTAATTCATGAGAGGTAGTAGTGTGCAGCAGGACATGGCCAAGGGTGACTTCCAATTCAGCTGAACCCCTATCATTGCTTGCAGTTTTTTCACTCTTCCCCAGAGTAACTCTCTACCTTGTGTCTCCTGGTGCCTTCAATATTGCCATATATCTACTTACTGTCAGAAGATGGCCTAGTCTCCTCTTTCTCAGAGAAAAGAGAAGCTACTATTCATAAAATTCTTCAACATTTCTGTCATCATCCATTCATATCCCTACTTCTTCATGTTGTCTCATAAGAAAATCTAGTCATTCCTCCTCTTTGATGTAACCAAGATTGTCTTCAAATCACTGAGACCTATATCTTTTATATATCATCTGGAACTTGTGGCACTACTATCTCCATTTTCTCTTGTGTCTTAATTCTCTTCCTTAGCCCTTGTTCAGCATGAACAAAGATCATCTCTTCTCCTTCTTAAAAAGCACATGCACGCAAACTTTTATTAAAACAACTTTAGGGGGAAAGGAAGACGGCGGTGTGGTAGGAGGAAGTACATTCGACTTCCCCCTACACACAGGAGAAAAACCTGGTCAACTTATGGTGGAACAGAGAAAACAGACATCAGAAACACAGCATATTTGAAAACAGGAGATTGAAAATTGCAACAGACATTGAAAAACCAGATGGTACGGAGAGTACTCCAGCAGCTTGGAGACCAGGGTGGGGGCTGAGATCCCAGGCCAGTGCTCGCAATAAGACTCTAGGGAGGGAGCAGGGTCAACTGCCCCCTGCTCAGCCAAAGAAGGTTTCAGCAGCACTGGAATAAACCTGGTTGCTTGAAATCTCACAGACAGGAGTTAAGAGCTAATAGCCCTAGGAGGACTGTGCGTGGGGGCTCGCGCAACTGTCTGCACCTGCGCACCATTGGGGATAGCTGCGAGGGGATCCATCAGCACCAGCACGCCACCCAGGGACCTGCCCTGCAGTCACTCGGGGGTGAGCGCCATCAGAGACCTGCATGGCGACCAGTTGGTGCCCACATGACAGTCAGCACCCCTGAGTGGATGGCTGGGAGATCTTAGGCACCTGCACTCGACCTACGTGGGGATCGATTCACGCCCGCACCACAGTCCTCGCCTGTGCACGAAAGGCTGGGAGATCATAAGAGCCTGCGTGCGAATGCAGTAGGCGCAGGCCACCTCAAAAGATACAATTGAGGCCCTGTGCGGAGAGGCCCTGGGCTAGCTCTGAGGGCAGCAGCCCAAAGATAACTGAGTGCTGAATAGGGAGAAAAGCGATATCATCACCCCTCTGCCACTGCAGCCAGCAAGACCAGAAAAACCAGCTTGGCAAGATTGATAACAGCAAGAGTTGGTGGTTTCTGGAGTTTTTTTTAAATTATTTTTTTATTATTTTTATCTTTTTTACCCATCAACTCCTTTTGCTTCTCATTACTTCTTTCCTTTTTATTCCTTCTTCCTTTCCTTCCAATCTTATCCCTTCTTCCTTTCTCTTTTTTCTTTTCTTTTTCTTTATGCTTTTCTTTCTTCTCTTTTCATTTTTTCTTCTTTTCTTTGTTTTCATCCTCCTTTCTCTTTTTAATTACCTACAGGTGAGACAAAAACAAAACAAAACAAAACAAAACAATAAAACCCTGGAACTGTGGAAAAACCAGAGTTGGTCTCAAAGAGGGGACATTTCAACAGCTGACACATTGGAAGCTGTGATCACCAGGATACCTGAAGGAGACAGCAACACTGAATCTCACAGGCATTCTACCACAGAAGTTCACACCATAAACCCAGGGAAGTAGAACAAATCAATTTAAGAAGCTGAGCCTAACAAGAAGAGCCTCAAAAACAATGGGAAGACAAAGAAACAATCCCCAAACAAAAGAAAAGGAGGAAGCCCCAGAAAGAATGCTAAATGAAATGGAGGCAACTCAACTATCAGATTTTGAGTTCAAATCAATGGTTGTCAGGAAGCTCCAAGAGCTTTCAATGAGCTACCAGAAACTACAGGAAAGCTACAATGAACTTACTGCAATCTATATCAACATGAAAAAGGAAATAGAAACTATCAACAAGGGCCCAGAGGAAATGAAAAATACAACTTCTGAACTGAAGAACACAGTGGAAGGAATGAAAAGCAGAACTGATGAAGCAGAAGATCGGATCAGCGAGTTGGAGATCAAAGTAGAAAAAACATCCAGAAAGAGCAAAAAAAGGAAAAGAGGCTCAAAAAGAATGAAGAGGGATTAAGAGAAATTCAAGACAATATGAAACGTAATAATATCCATATAATAAGGAAACCAGAAGGAAAAAAAAAAGAAGAAGAGAAAGGGATAGAAAACCTATTTGAAAAAGTAATGATGGAAAACTCCCCTAATTTGATGAGACAAAATGTCAAGCAAATCCAGGAAACACAGAGAGTCCCAATCAAGAGGAACCCAAAGAGGCCCACTTCAAGACACATCATAATTAAAATGGCAAAATTCCAAGACAAAGAGAGAATCTTAAAGGCAGCAAGGGAGAAAAGGAAGAAACATAAAAGGGAGCCCCGATAAGGTTAGCAGCTGACTTCTCAATGGAAACACTGCAAGCCAGAAGAGAATGGCAAGAAATATTCCAAGTAATGAGAACCAAAGGCCTGCAACCAAGACTACTTTACCCAGCAAGGGTTTCAATCGAAATATAAGGCCAAATAAGGAGCTTCCCAGGCAAAACAAGTCTAAAAGAATAAACCTCTACCAAACCAGTTTTGCAAGAGATACTAACGGTACTGCTTTAAGCAAAAGAAGTAAAAGAGAGAGAGAGAAAGAGAGGAACATAGGTATACAAAAATGGCAATGAATCAGTACCTATCAATAATAATCTTAAATGTAAATGGATTAAATGCTCCAATCACAAGGCATAGAATAGCTGAATGGATAAGAAAGCATGACCCACATATATGCTGACTACAAGAGACCCACCTCAGGACAAAAGACCTACACAGACTCAAAGTGAAGGGCTGGAAACAAAATTTCCAAGCAAATGGACAGGAAAAAAAAAAAAAACAACCCGGGGTGGCAATACTCATATCAGACAAAATAGACTTCAAAAGAAGAGCCATAAAGAGACACCAAGGAGGTCACTTCATAATACTCAAGGGAAGGATCCACCAGGAAGACATAAACATTGTAAATATATATGCACCCAACATAGAAGCACCTAAATATATCAAGAAAATCTTAGAGGACTTCAAGAAAGATATTGGCAGCAACACAATTATAGTAGGGGATTTTAACACCCCACTATCAAAAATGGACAGATCTTCTAAACAAAATATCAACAAAGATATTGTGGCATTGAACAACACTCTAGATGAAATGGAATTAACTGATATATATAGAGCCCTTCATCCCAAAGAAACTAAATATACATTCTTTTCTAATGCACATGGAACATTTTCCAAGATAGACCACATGATAGGGCACAAAACAAGCCTCAATAAATTCAAGAAAATTGAAATCATACCAAGCATTTTCTCTGACCACAAGGGTCTGAAGTTAGAAACCAACCCCGAGGGGAAAAACCCAAAATTCTCAAAATTATGGAAATTGAATCATATGCTATTGAACAACGAGTGGGTCAACAATGAAATTAAGGGGGAAATCAAAAAGTTTCTGGAAACAAATGAAAATGAACTCACAACAACCCAAAACTTATGGGACACAGCAAAGGCAGTGCTGAGGGGGAAGTTCGCAGCCATACAGGCCTACCTAAAAAGATAGAAACATCTCAAACAAACAACTTAACCCTACAACTACAAGAACTCAAGGAACAACAACAAAGACAGTCCAGAGCAAGCAGAAGGAAGGAAATAACCAAGATCAGAGCAGAATTAAATGACAAAGAGACTAAAAGCACAATTCTAAGGATCAATGAATCCAGGAGCTGGTTCTTTGAAAAGGTAAACAAAATTGACAAGACTTTAAGCAGGCTCATCAAGAAAAAAAGAGAGGACCCAAATAAACACAATCGGAAATGAAAGAGGAGAGATTACAACTGACACCACAGAAATACAAAAGATTGTAAGAAATTACTATGAAGAACTGTATGCCAAGAAATTTGAAAACTTAGGTGAAATGGACAAGTTTCTAGAAAAAATATAATCTCCCAAAACTCAATGAAGAAGAGCAGAAAACATAAACAGACCAATAAGAGCAGATGAAATTGAAGCAGTAATCAAAAAACTCCGGACACACAAAAGTCTGGAACCAGATGGTTTGACAGGAGAATTTTGCAAAGCATGTAAGGAAGAGCTAACCCCTATCCTTCACAAACTTTTTGAAAAAATACAAAATGATGCAAGACTCCCAAACTCTTTTTATGAAGCCAGCATCATTCTAATCAACAAACCAGATAAAGACATAAAACAAAGAAAGAAAACTTCAGGCCCATATCGTTGACGAGCACAGACGCTAAAATCCTCAACAAAATATTGACAAACCTCATCCAACAATACATTAAATAGATCATACACAATGACCAAGTGGGATTCATCCCAGGATTGCAAGGATGGTTCAACATTCACAAATCAGTAAATGTAATACATCACATAAACAAAAGCAAGACAAAAATCACATGAACATATCAATAGATGCAGAAAAAGCATTTGTTAAGGTACAGCACCCATTTATGATAAAAACACCCAGCAAAGAGGGGATAGAGGGAGTATTACTCAACATAATAAAGGCCATATATGAGAGACCTGCAGCCAACATCATGCTCAACGGGAAAAAACTAAAATCTTTTCCACTAAGATCAGGAACAAGACAAGGTTGTCCACTTTCACCACTTCTATTCAATATAGTATTGGAAGTATTAGCCACAGCAACTAGACAAGAAAAGGAAATGAAAAGCATCCAAATTGGAAAGGAGGAAACAAAACTATCATTGTTTGCAGATGACATGGTAGTGTACATAGAAAATCCTATAGACTCAGCCAAAAAGCTGCTTGACCTAATAAATGAATTTGGCAAAACAGCAGGATACAAAGTCAATATCCATAAATCAAAGGCATTTCTGTATACCAACAATGAAAGAGCAGAAGCAGAAGTCAAGAAAAATAATCCCATTTGATATAGCAAAAAGAAAAATAAAATACCTAGGAATAAACCTAACCAAGGAGGTAAAATACCTGTATGCAGAAAACTACACAACACTGAAGAAAGAAATCAAGAAAGACACAAACAAATAGAAACATATACCATGTACATGGATTGGAAGAATCAACATCATCAAAATGTCCGTACTACCCAAAGCAATTTACAGATTCAATGCAATACCTATTAAAATTCCAATGGCATATTTCACAGACATAGAACAAACACTTCAAAAATTTATATGGAACCATAAACAAACTCAAATAGCTGCAGCAATTTTGAGAAAGAAGAGCAAAGTAGGAGGGATCACAATACCTGATACCAAACTGTATTACAAGGCCACCGTAATCAAAACAGCCTGGTACTGGCACAAAAACAGGCACATGGACCAGTGGAGTAGAACAGAGAGTGCAGAAATAAGCCCAATTCCCTATGGTCAATTAATATTTAACAAAGAAGGCAGCAACATAAAATGGAGTAAAAGTAGCCTTTTCAACAAGTGGTGTTGGGAGAACTGGACAGCTACATGCAAAAAAATGAAACTCAAGCAACAACTTACACCATACACAAAAATAAATTCAAGGTGGATAAAGATTTAAATATAAGCAGTGACACCATTAAAGTCCTTGAGGAGAACGTAGGCAGGAAAATATCAGATATTTCATGCAGTAACATTTTTACTGATATGTCCCCTAAAGCAAGGGACATAAAGAAAAGAATAAACAAATGGGAACTCATCAAAATAAAAAGCTTCTGCATGGCTAAAGAAAATAGTATTAAAATAAAAAGAGGCCTTTCCTGCCTGTAGCCGCAGGATCTACTACTGGTCTCCCTGCCTGCTGTCCACTACCCCCTTGGCCTGCTGCTGCCACTCTGGTGCTGCGAAGTCTGTAACGCCGCTTCCTCTTCCCCATCTTGGGATGGCTGGTACCAAAAATTCATTCTACGATACTCGATACTCGATTCAGCCACTAGGTGACAATAAATGCGATCAAAACCCATGCCACTGGTGAAGAAGTATACTGAGCCCTACCTGCCCCAGTGAGGTTACTAGAGAATTAGGAGAGGCTCAAATCAGCATCTGGCATGTGGTTGTCAAATCATTCTGAAGCCTTGAAAGCCACAGTGGATCACTATTGCTTTGGATGTTCTTGTGAGGCAGTTGGGAAGCCTTTGGCTACGTTGTAAAGGATATCTTTGAAAGGCATTTTCAGAGAATTCACCAGATCTTCCATGTGAATGAGCTTGCAGCAGGAGACGGGGTCCCCTCAGTGATGAAGATTTAGAAAGAATTAATCCTTCCATTGAAATCTCAAAATGTGATCTGGATAAAGGAATGGGTATCTTAGTCAAGGAAGTGATTGTTGAATATGGAGGAGTTGCAATTTGCAAATGCCTGCAGAGTCCAGATGGGGTATGTCAACGTAAGAAATATTCAAACCTGTGGAGAATTTTTGTGAATTTATTTGAGCCAAACTGACAACTGCTGAGAAGCAAATCCACAATGAATTGAGAAAATGCTCTGGACAATGGCAGTTTTTTGCACCTTATTTTATATATCACAATCAAAAGGGGAAGTGTAAGGGGGTTACATGAAGTCCACTGGTGATAGATTAGGGAGGGGGGAGAAAGCAAAATGAGGAAACCTCTGGGATTGGATAAAAGATAAAATGATAGACACATATTTCTTACACTGGTGGGTACAACATAGTTAACAGTCAACAATTAACATGATAAGAGTAACGACAAGAGGATTTGTGGTCTCCCCATGGTGCTGTGCCTGTGCTTTGAGGGCCTGGTAAAAGGAAATTTGACATTCCAAAGGTCTGTTAGCATAGATGCAAAAAGTCAACAGATAGGCTCGGTTAAGGTAAAGATTAACCTTTGTTAGAAAAAATACCTGCGTAGGACACAACTACCCACTGTGAACTGCTTTTAGTTAGAAAGTTTTAATTTCAGACCATCTTACGTGGTTACTTTAAGTCTCTGAGTTTGTAAGGCCAGTACGCAGGCCTCCCCTGAGCTGGTCAGGTTTAGTGTGGCCCCTTTGCTCCCACAGGTAGATGTGTAAAATGGTTCTGATATTTATTTTCTTCCTTTTTATTGAAACGCTGCTTTGGGTTTCTCTTTTATTGTTGGTTTTGTTTTGTTTTGTGTTGGGCTTTTCTTTTGTTTATCTACTTTTGATAGAGACGTTGGAAAACAGATTACTCTTAAAATGAAAGTAAGAGTGCCAATGTAATGGTAAAGAGAAGCTGATGCTTTTTTTTTTTTTTTAAGATTTTTGTTTTTTACCATTTTATTTATTTGTCTTTAGAGGGGAAGG
>PVKU01017262.1:0-11964 GCA_004027475.1 Anoura caudifer | reverse complement strand
CGGGACCTGCCGGCCCAGGCCACCAGGCCGCGCCCGCGGGTCTCACCGGCGTCTCGCGCTCTGCACTGAAAGCCCGCAGGTCCCCAACCCACTGGGTGCTCAGAAGTTGCGCCAAGGCCGCGGCTCGGCAGCTCTCCGCTGTCTGGCGTGTCCCTCGCGTGTCAGCTGCGCGGCGACGGCCACCCAGGGCCCTGCGTGCAACGCCCCAGCTTCAACCCAGGTACACCCAGTGGAAGAAGGCGACGGGTTACGAGGCCGACTCCCCGCAGGTGCGAGGCCGAGCGGGCACTGGTGGGACTCCAGGCAAGCGCAGAAACCACAACATAAAAAGAGGAGAAAGCCCAGGGCGCCGGAAGCAAGGACCGAGAGGCTCGCTCCGCAGAGAAGCGTAAGAAATAGCTGTGGCCCGCGACGCTGGCGGGTAGAAGGGACAACAGGGGAAAATGGCAAGAGGTAGAACCCCCAAATAATCCTCGCGGTGGCCACACCGGAATCGGAAGTGATCGGCCGGAAGTGAGAGCCCCGGAAGTCAATAGCTGGAGCGTGCGTGACCGGAAAGTGAGAGTCCCGGAAGTTGACCCCACCCACCCGGCTTGGGAGAGGAGAGAGGGAGGCCGGCCGTGGAGAGGGACGTTGCGTTGCTTGACGCCTTGGGCAGCTTAATAGTGACCTTCAAAAGCTGTGGCTCCACCTGGGGCAAGGGAGATGGGCGTGACTTTGGTGATGCAGCTCGGTGTGGGAGGAGGCGGAATTTAAATGGGATCCGTTTAAATGAGAGCGAGCCATGAGAAGGGAGAAGTAAGCGAGCGGCTACGCGGTTTATAGTGAGGGCGGAGGCCGTGTGGCCTGGACTAGTAAGGAGGGAGACGCTGCCGCAGTGACCGCGCCTGCTGCAGCTGACCCCAGAGCTGCGGAGGGCGTCCTTGCCACGCCCTGACCTGCCGCACCTGGACCGTACCTCGACTTTAAAGACCTGCGCCAGTCCTGAGTTTCACCGTGACCCAAGTAACACAGGTACATGCTTTTCTTTATTATTACACAGAGGCTGATGAAAAGTATTTCAGGTCCCGCACAGATAAGGACATGCAGAATTGGGGGGGGGATGCTTTTGGCTTTAGTCTGGTGGGGAGCATGGGAAGCGCTGAGTCTCATGGGAAAGGAGGGGTCCCAGTTGAGGGGCTCTGAGCCACCCCTCCCCCCGCCCCTGCAAAATTGCAATGTTGTAAATAAAGGTTTGCTCCTCCCAGCATTAATTGTTGGGTCATTCACCAAGGCGCCATGTGCATGGGCCGCAGGGGGCTCAGTAGCAAAGTGAGAGGCATGGAAGTGAAAGGCAGGAAGTGGAGGGCAGGAAGTGACGATCTGGAATGGGAGTGCCTGGAAGTGAGCTCCCAGGAACACGCTGCCCCCGGAACAAACTAGAAAACACATTAGCAGCGTAGGATTCCATGTGTATCTGTGAGGACACTTCAGCACCCCTTAAACATTACAAATAAAAGCCCTTAAAAATAAGAAAAAAATGGGTGTCTCTGTGAGGAAAGGTGAAGAGATGAAATAAGTGCACACATAAAGTCAAGTGTCCAACAAATGTACTTAAAATGTTGACCATCTACTAGCAATAGTTACACTTTTTTTTTTACATACATGAAAATTCTTATAAGCATTGCATTTATTCCCAGTATCTGGAGCTCAAGGACATGGACACACCCACAGCCTTTCCACAAAAGTCTACGTAGTGCAGACTGCCTGGAGGGAAAATTAGGCAGCAGGAAGAGAAAGCCTCAAAAAAAAAAAAAAAAAAAACCCAGCATGCATTTTGATGAAGGAGTTTTATTTCTAGCAGTTTGTCCTAAGGAATCAATCACAGATGTTTAAAAAGATGTGTGTGCAATGCTGTTCCTTGCAGCATAATTTATAATAGTGAAAAATTGGAAACAATCTAAATGGCTGCCAATAAGAAATTGGTTTTTAAAATATGGTACGTATAAACTATGATGAAATTCAAGAGAATGATTAGCAGTCATGTGCAAGAATACCAAATGAAATAGAGAAATGCTCAGTGAGAGAAATAGGCTCAAACTAATTTACAGCGTGACCTAAATTTGGTTAAAATATGTGCAAATATAATGCTACTATCTGTACGTATAAAATATATGCAAGTAAAGGGGCTGCCTTTAAATAGAACATCTTGTTACTGGAGACTCCCTAATTCAACTTTACAAATGAAGAACAAAGTGGAAGGACTTCCTCTGCCAAATATCGAGCTATATCACAAAGCCTTGGAAATACCAGTATTTATTGGCCCTTAAGAAGAGTCTGTAGGCCTGTGGGTCTGGGCGGAGAAGGATTTTATACAAAAATTTATCATTTGAAAAAATGTCACCATAATTAAGTGGAAAAGGTATGGGTAGTTTGAGATCATGTTCAGAAAACTGATTTATCGAATGGAGAAAAATAAAAGTGGGTTTCTACCTTACTGACAGATACAAAAGTAGACTTTAGCTATATTAAAGACTTGAATACAAAAGTAAAACCTTAGGTAAGAGGAACCATTGTAGCAGAAAATTTTTCGGACATAGAGAGGCGTTCCCTCTGTAGTTAACAACCTAATTAATTTACAAAGAACTGCACATACTTAATGTGCACAATCTGATGAGTTTGGATACGTGCAAACGCCCGGACACCATCTCCACAATCAAGGTAACAGACACTCAACGCCTCCCAGAGCTTCCTCACGTCTGCACGGTGTGTTTGTTTTGTTTTTGTGCTGGAACACTTACCATGAGATCTACCTTCTTAACAGATGATGTGTTACAGAATTGTACACCTGAAACCTCTAGAATTTTATTGCCCAGTGTCATTCCAATAAATTCAATAACCTTTTTTAAGGTATTACATAGAGAAGTAGATACCAGCAGAGAAAGAAGTTGAGTGGTGTTTCTGTTACAGTTATGTAAACATAGATGTCTGTTTTTTGCTTCTCCCTCCACCAGTCATTTATCAATCTGTATCTCTGCAATTAAGAACCAATCACATGATTTTCAAAATTAAAATGCACTATTAAATAAAAACAAAATGCCGTTCCTTAGAGATGTTTGATAATGATGCGGCATAACCAATAAGCCTAGGTCGTACCTCACGGAAAGCGCTATGCAGTGATGTCACTGAATACAACATCAAAATACTTTGCTCATAAATCAGCATAAAGGCCGGACTGTGCGTTTCAGTTCTACGGTCAGGAATACGGTCTCAGCGCCGAAGTCCCAAAGAATGTAATGATGTGTCCAGTGTCACACCCCCGAGAAGCCATGCTCAGGCACAGCCATTGGGAAGACGATGCTTTCGTGTGAGGATTTCCTCCGCTCTTGCATCCAGGCCCGCTGGAGATCTTCAGGGGTACCTCTACAATTTGTATTTCCAGTGAAAAAATCAATGGACTTAACACACTAACTAAACACATTTTCAGCTAAGGAAAAGGAAGACTTCCTGATTTACTTGCATAAGTAATTCAAAATGTAGTAGTTCTAAGGAGGAGAGAGAAGGATAAAACAAGAAAATCAAGGGTAAAGGAGAGCCACTGTCGTCCCTGGTGTTCTCAGACGTGTTGCCAACCTTTCAACTGGGCCTTGATTGACAGCACTTTTTCTATAATGGGAAATAGCACAAAAATGCCCAAGATAAATCCAAGCAAAAACACAACAGAGTCCACATACAATTTGATATCTCTCTGTGGCAAAACAACTCAGTAATTCTTATTAAACCCGCAGCTGATTTGAAAGTAAGCTCTGGCTTAGCGGATGAAGAGTTATTTTATTAAATAAGGGTTTGGATGAGAAGCAGGAGAAAGCAGACAATAAGTACATGTCCTAGAAGTGTGTCTGCTAATCGATTTTTCCAGATTGGAAAGCGGTCACCCTAGTGACTTTCCCTAGAATGCTTTATGACTCTGCTTTCTAGTCCCAACACTTCTTTTCCTTCTGTTTAAGTGTCTCAGAATGGAAGGCAAAATAAAAACAAATGAAAGAATCACAATAAAATTGCCTTTGAGAACATTTTGAAGATGTTCCTCAAATCAGTCCAGAAGCCGTCAGATGACATAGGCAGCTTCATGGGAAAGCACTGTGACGCCAGGGTTTGCTCCCCGGTTAAAGCCCTGTGTCCGGAGGGAGGACCTGGGAGAAGAATGGTTGTGGCTCATGTAGTCGGACTCGGGACTCTTTAGAAGAATATCAAGTACGAACAGAATTGAGAGGAGGGTAGGAAACCAGGATCACAAATATAAGGGAAGATTCGGGAGCCTTGGAGCTAAAAATTTAATAATAACAAAAATAGCAGCAGCAAGAGGAATATTGGTAATAGTTCATATCCATTGAAAGAATGCTACCTGGTAAGCGTTACGCTACACACTCTACCAGTGTTGTCAGTAATTCTCACAATGACTATGAGACAGTAACTGTTACCCTGTTTTAAAATGGCAAATCGAAACAGTAAGTTCCTTGCCAAAAGTTCGATGGCTTGTGAGTGACACGGGGTCTGTTGTTTCCCACAGTGACTCAGTGCCTTTCGGTGAGAGGAGCCGAGGGATTGGCCCCAGTCGCTTTCTGCTTTCCACCCCTGTGTTCAAGGCTCAAAGGACCGAGGAGGCGCTGGGACCTGGAGGCAGCAGGTCCTCGGATGGGCCCATAGGCCTGCCTGACTGTCATGCGCAGCGCACGAGGTCATGCCAAAGCTGATACGCACCTTCCTACTTCGTCCAGGTAGCTCTCTTGGTTAGAATAGCGTATGAAGGAATTCAAAGTGACACAATTGTTCTTCACTGAAAAGTCGTCTTTCCACGCATGAAGCTTGCAAATGGTGCACACCAGTCCCTGACGGCATCCAACTGCGCCTGGGTGTGACTAATGACAAGTAAGGCAAGGAGTTCAGGGAAAGCACCCAGATTTACCAGGTGGCTTCTCTACGAAGCCCTGAGCGTTGTGCTTCACGAAGGCATTCTCATTCCGTGCTCAGCGTATCCCAGGCGTGTAAGTTTGGTGTTACGGTTGAAGACACCCTGTTTAGAGATACTAAGAAGCTGCTCAGGGTGAGCGCCAACCAGTGGACCCAGCGTGACTTCCACCCACTGTTTTTTGCTTCCACAGCCCACGGTTCTGCAGCCCAGCTTTGGCAGTGTTCGCATCTGTCCGCAGTCACAGAAAATGAATGCCACCCATGGTCGGCGGGACAGCTGGGTCATCTCCAGGAAGCTGAGGCTCCAGTCCTAACTCACCATCTTCTACACAGAGAGAAGCTGGTGAAGTCATCACGGGTCATGATGCTTAACCCAGGTGATCCTAGAGTGAGTCAGCAGACCTGCAGAGAGCGAGCAAACCAGAGCCACCTAGTTCTCGTGGACAAGCAGAGCTTACTTCTGCTGAAAATAGCCAGCCTGTCTCTGTTTCCCCAGTGCCCTGTCCTCTCTCCCAGTGCCCAGCAGGTGCTCTGTCACGCTGCCCTTTGATGACTTCTGGGCCTGCTGTGCTGCACTGAAGTGCGGCTTTCGGTTCTGTTCCGGGGGCTGCTCTTAGATTACAGGGTGTTGTCACAGACACAGCTTAAAACCTGCATTCAAGCCCAGAAAAATACGAGCGGGAAGGCTGCTTCAGCGGAGCTGCACGACGGAGGTGAGCAGAGGTGTGCAATCACCGCGTTCCCAGGGCAGACCCCGGCCGAGAGCAGTGAGGCAGGAGGTGGGGCCGGCTTCCGAGCCAGAGTCTGGGCGGGTGCCGCGTGAGCAGCAGTGAGCGCTCAGTGAGGCACAGCCTCCATCTGTTCTTGCAAGAACAAGGCTGACTTCAAGCCACAAGAAGGAAAAAATGGCAATAAAATGTTAAAAACCGTGGAAGTAAGCATTCCAGCTGAGCTGCTTAGCCCAACTGCGTTGCATCGACAGAGGGTCCTTTCTGCCCTTCTCAGTGTCCCTCTCCCTGCGGACTGCAGGTTGGACTTTTCGAATTTCACCATAATTGGATATTGTCACTACGTTGTTCTGTAATTCAATTTTCTGCAGTTCTGCAGAGCCCCTAACAAAGTGTTTCACTGTGCAGCCGAGAGAGAAAGCCTCTTCCCTGAGCTGATACAGGCTGCACGAGGTGGTGGCAGTGGCCAACAGGGAAGCTCCACAGGAACACGCCGCTGGACTCTCAGGGGCAGGCCTCGGGCACCTGCGTGAGGAGTGCCGCCGCCACCCCTGCGGCCCTCTCCGGTGGGTCCTGCTTTCTGCCGACTTGCCCATCCTCAAGGGAAACCCGGTCCAGCCTGGTCAGGAATCTTACTACTTTATTGTAATACATTTGACATATAGTGTGCATTTAAAGTGTGCAGTGTAATTTGATGCATTTCCATATTGTAATGTCACCATCGGTGCAGTGATACTTAGCACCGTTATCGTGTCCCATGATTATTACTTATTTTTGGTGGTTGGAATAAATATGATCCAGTTTCTTAACAAGTGTGATGCCTATAACACAATATTGTCGTCGGCGTTCACTATACTGCATCAGGCCACTAGGGCTTGTTGACTGCTCGCCGCACATGTGAGAACACTACAACTTCAGTTACTTACTTACACAGCACCTCTGGGCCCCGCTTGTTGGAAACACACTGCTCGCTCTGTCCCCCTGACTCCGTGAGGGCAGACGACGGCCTGCTCCCCCGAAACACAGAGCCCCGCCTTCCTGTCACCTGAAGTCAGTGAAGTTACGGGTCGGCATTTCCCTGCTGTTGCCCCACACGCCTGGCTCCCCACTGTCCCAGCCCATTCTTTCTCTGCATCCCTCTTTCTGCGTTGGCTCCTCCAGAACATTCTCTCGGCTTGTTCCCCAGTCTGTCCTCATCCTCACAGCGTACCCCGGTCATCAGCCCCTTCCAAACAAGGAGCGTGTCTGGAGTGGCCTGACTCAATAAACACGCAATAAGAACCACACAGACAGTGCTTGTAATTCTCTAGTGTTCACGTGAAAAGGGAATGAGGAGAAATTAGCTTCAATAATGTGTATAACTGGACCCAGTATATTCAAACATCATTATTTTAATGTGTGATACCAGCCACAGTTCAGGGGCTGAACAGCAAGCGGGGCCGGTGGCTGCAGCAGCGGACGGGGAAGACCTAGCACGTGCTGCGCTCTCACTGTGCGCGAAGGACTCTCCTTCTGCCTCACATGCGGGCCGTCCTCACTGCTTCACCACGAGAGACCTGCCCAGCACGGCACCGTTCGTAAACTGAAGAGCTGGACTTCGCGTTTAGATCTGTCTCACCCCAAAGGGCACACACTCCTTCCTGTCACCACGCATCTGATTCCTGAAGGACAGGCCCGCCACCCTAGTCCCGTGGGCAGCTGCTTCAAAGGAGCAACAGCCTGCGGGAAGCTCCTCCACCCAAACACAAAGTCAGGCCATCCAACCTCTGAGCTCTTGATATGTAGAGAAGGAGGGGGAGGAGGGGAGAGAGAGCGGGGTAGAGGAAGGAAGGGGGGAAGAACCTAACCTCTGTGGACTTGCACTAGCCAAGTTCTGAAGCACTCGAAGCTGCTCAGCAAGTTTGCGATTTCACGTGGACACAGGCTCACGCCCTGATGTGTTTAACATCCTTAACATCTGGGTCATGTGGCTTATTTTTCTCCTACTGAAACATTTTTGGAGGTCATCTTTTTGTACCATATCAAGTGGTCATTCCTCAGCCTCCCAGGTTTATGGGGGGGACCCGTTCCTCTTGAGGACAAATCTCGTAATTTTTTTCACCTCCTCAAGAAGGAGCACAGTGCCTTGCAAGTCAGAGGTACTCAGTAAACATTTTGGAAAGTTATTATTTGCACAAAGTCCTTTCTGTTTCCACTGAGCGATGCTGCACCACCATCTCAATTTGCTTGAGTTGGCACTCGTCCAGTTATAGGTGCATCGAAAGAAAGCTTCAAAAACAATGTCCCTGTGTTCCCTCACATTTCAGTAGAACATATATTTAGAGACCAAAGTCTCTAGACCTTTTCGTTAAGAAAACTTTCTAAACGAGGATTCATTGGTGGTTTGTCTCGATAAATGGCAATCACATCTAGTTTTAAATGTTGCTATTTCATCTATGGCTACAAGACAAATGAGATTTTGGTAGGAAAAAAATTATTAAGTTCCTAAAGCACAATTTTTCCTTAAAATTGTTTTATGGATCTCAAAAGTTTGAATTACAGTAAAAAGATTCTTGAACAGTCTTTGCCTAACTGAGTTGGGGATGATGACTGTCTCATTTTCCGGTGCAGGGAGCCCTATGTTCTCAGTGAAGGAGGAGATTCCAGCCTTTTCCTTCATGAGAACGCTCGATCACCTGCATATACCTTGCCCTTCTCCCTCTAAATAGCGCTGCATTTTCATCGGCTCAGTGACTGTCCGGGGCAAGTGTCGCTGTTGCTTCCAAAGGCCAGCATTCCCCCGAGTCCTTGATCTCGTGGTTTGACCCCATCAGCTTCTCTATTCCTTTCTCACAGCTTCAATCTAAATTCTTCTAATATTTCTTGGGAATTTATTTCCTTCCCAAAGACCTTCTGATGTAGTTTTCTAGAAAGTCAGTAACAGCCGGCGGGCTTCTTCTCATCCTTGATGTGTTTCTGTTCTGCCTACCAAGTGTGTGTGTCCCCATATGTCCCTGGTGCCCTATCAGAAGGTTTGGCATAAAACTGCGCTCAATAAGTAGCTCTGGAATGAATCAACAGGTACATGGATTGATGACTGAGTGACTGAGTGGATACTGGTCTTATGAGACACTCGACAATATAGACCTCTGTGCACAAATGCTCTGGGAACTGTGCCTGCCATACCATCTCGGGACAGTGCACATTGGCACATTGAAGAAGCAAAGCAGGTGACCCCAGGTCAGTAGGACCCCAGCCTGTAAGCTACTGGAGACCAGTTGGGATGCTGCAGGGTCTGGCACGTAGTGAGGACAGGACCAGTGGGCGTTTGGGCACTGAGCTCTTGGGGAGTTCACGCTGCTGCTAGGACGCAGAGGTCGACCCTGTGTCTTCCTTCCTCAGAAGTCACTCTCGCCCCACTAGAACCCACAGGAGAAGTTCCACACCACCTGGAAGTGGGTGTCAAGGCCTCTGGTGTCTGCTCCTGCCCAGGGAGGAAGCACGGCTGTACTCGGCATCCCAGGCTCAGCGCCCCCACGTCTGCCTTCGGGCTGAAGAGTAACTCAGGGCCGAGAGCCCAGCCAGGGGGTGAGGGTCGTTCGCACGTGGAGGGTCCGGGTATGGAGGAATTAATTTGTTTTTACCCGTGGAGATAAGCAGTGTATGTGAAAGGGACATCTATAAAATAGTACGATGTATATGACGAGTGTGTGCATATAAGCACGTGTGTGTGCACAGTATATACGTGTATTCACATACATAGTGCACATTTTAAAAAAACAGGATCCATGATTAAGAGTCTTACAATTCCACCTTTGTGACCATTTCCAAGACTAACCGGTCCTCCTGCCATGATCAGGAGATCCTGTAGGTGCCACTTTTAAAAGACTCTGGAAGTAGGAGAATCTGATTTGACCACAGTGGGTGTGATGCTTCCCCAGGTGAAGGCTCGCTTGATTCTAGTCTAAGCAATAACATGAACAATTCTAGCATTTGGTGGCCAGTGAAAGCACTAAAGAAACATGCTTCAGAAGTTCCAGAAGTTTGATCACTTCAAACAAAAAGTGAAGCAATGTAAGGAAATGGGAGGGAAGTCAGGTGGGCCGGAAGTGCCCCTCTCTCTGGGAGAGACCACGCAAGGGAGGGTCCTGATGTTCAGGACTGACTTTGTAGGTCATGTTAAAAACAGCGTTCTTGTTCTCTGCCGTGACCTGAGGTTCGGACTGAAGACGGCATCCACGGCTGTGTCAGGAGATGAGAGAGAGAGAGGGGGTCGTGGGAGGGAGTCTGGGAAAGACACAGGAAGTACAGAGAGACAGGAGAGGGAGGGAGAGACGCTTCCGGCTGCCTTTGACTCAGTCTCAGAAAACTCTAGATAGTGATTCTAAAGAAATAAAGGGTATAGTGGTACAGTCAAGGCAAAGATTTTTAAACAATATGATACAACTTGGTACTTGAAAGCAGCTTCGTATGATGCTGGTTTAGAAAAATAAGGGGGAAAAATGTGTTTTCATCTTTAAGATGTATTTTAATTCTTCCAGTTAATTGACTTGAGTGACAGGTGTGGACAACTAATGAGCTACGGATGTCCAACAGCCAGAGGCGAGCAAGAAAAGCATGGCTTGTCTGTGCTTTTCGAGAAAAGAAAGAAATTTATCTCCCTTCCTTCCTCATAAGCTCTGCTGTCTTTGGGAATATCTCTGGCTCCATCTTCAGAGAAGTCGTGTGCGTGCAGCTTTGGGAGAGATGCTGACCTCCGGAAGCCCAGACTGGGGTACCACGGCGACTCAGCACACCGCCCCCTGCCTGACGTCCACCAGATTCCTGGATGCCTGAGACAGCGAGATACCAACTGCTCACCTGACTATGGCTTTCTGAACTTAACTCTTGCAAGTTGAGAACAAGTTTACCTCCAGAACGAACGCACAGGCGTCTGGAAAGGAATCGTGTAGCAGGAGATACGGCTGGGCTCTGGGCACATCTCTGGAGTTGAGTGTTTTAGATGGAGACAGACCAAGGCAGCTGTGGTAGGTGGGCGGCAGGTGCAGGTGCCAGAAGGCCCTGGGACGGTTATTGATTGGTTTAGAATGCTGTAGCTTGCACCTTCAGGAACATGCTCCGAATCAGAGTTAGAAAGTTTGATTCTGATGCTCTGACCCATGTCTGCTGCAGAGTGGTCAGGGGAGGAGCTCAGACGAGCAACTGGAGAGCTGGCTGTCCCTTACAAGGGACAATGGGCAGCTGCCTTCGCAGTCCGATGCCCACAGCCAGTACTTTGAGCATCCACAGGAAGCAGGAATTTTCATACAGGAGAAAGGTACTCTTCAAGGTCAAAGATAAAAGAAAATAGACACCTAGGTTTCTTCCCCCACTCCTGAGGCTGCCATAGATTGAAACACTTCAGCTCACCATTACGAGGATAACGTGGCTTTCCGTGGGGCCTGGGGTGACAGATGAGGAACTTTTTAAAGCCATCCCACAGTGCTCACCAGACGCTCAGGCGGCCATTAAAGCACCCGGATGCCTTCCTATCAACAGTAATCAAAACTGAAGTCCAAGAGAGTCAGTACTTACATTATTTATGCTTTTCAACAAAAACTAATTAAAGCCACTTAAGTTGGGCCTTCTTTTTCACAATGTAACCAAACAAGTTCAGATGAAGCAGGCCATTTGTGGAGTTTTTTGATAAGGATCTGAACAAGGGACGAATCCACGGCTTCTGGATTCGAACCGGTTCGGTCCCCACCATCCAGTCAGGCAGCAAGGGAAGCCTGCTGTTCCGTCTCCTCTCTGCCTTCCTATCTCTCAGCCCCTGGGAGACAAAACAAACAAACAAAACAAAACAAGCAAAAAGCATTATTTCCAAGACACTGGTTGGAGCTCTGAGAGGTGACACTTACCCGAGGTTTGTTTTTCCAGCTGGGTCATTATTTTTCGAGAATGAAAACAGTGCAAGATGCTAAGCACGGAGCACGCAGAGGGAAGAATCAGTCTCAGGATATTTAGGTCACTTTTCGCTCCATTTTTTCCCTCTAATGCTGCCTAGAGAACACGCCAGCGCTGTTTTAAAGGTACCTTCGCGTTCACAAAAGGCCCGGCACGTGCTTGCTGCTGGCTGCTGTGAGAAAATTTCAAATTCTGGCCAACTGCTGCTTTCATCCGGCCCTTAGACAAAGAAGCTGTTTTGAAATCCTGATTGCATCTTGGGGAAAATAAGACATACCCCAAGTTTTTAGAAAACAAAGTTAGCTTATTGCCTAGCCTTCCGCGTGCCCGGTTAGTACCTGCAGGGAAGGAGCCGGCTCCC